>JAHDVE020005827.1:0-263422 GCA_022606495.2 Halesus radiatus | reverse complement strand
GAGGTCCGTCCTTTCTGCCTACCCCAGCGGTGAAATGACGTGATGATTAGTTAGTTAGTTATATATTCAGAATTGACATTTATTGATTTCTATATAAATACATAGTTTTTAAGACATAATATTTTTTACTAGAGTTATTATATTGACCGTCCGGGACACTGAAGAAATTAGAATGTTCATTCTGAATAAGTGTTTACGGATATAGACTATCAATCTTAGACAGACATTGTCTAGTGAGGCGGGTAACCCGTATCTATAATAATTAGAATGTTCATTATGAATAAGTGTTTACGGATATAGACTGTCAATCTTAGACAGACATTGTCTAGTGAGGCGGGTAACCCGTATCTATAATAATAATAAATGGATTATTTTCATAGCGCCGTTTTCGTGAGAAAAGCACCTCAAAGGAAATGGAAATCATATGAAAAAAATAACATAGGGTTGCCGTTAATGAAACAATTCCATACATTATTGGTAGACCCTGTTAGCCTATGATAACTGGGGGTAAAACATCCAACAAGCAAGGATCTTCCTCTTTACATTTTAAATTGTATGCCACGGAGTAAGGGTTGTGTATTGTGTAATGTTTACTATCAATTTAAATTGTATGCCACGGAGTAAGGGTTGTGTATTGTGTAATGTTTACTATCAATTTAAATTGTATGTCACGGAGTAAGGGTTGTGTATTGTGTAATGTTTACTATCAATTTAAATTGTATGCCACGGAGTAAGGGTTGTGTATTGTGTAATGTTTACTATCAATTTAAATTGTATGCCACGGAGTAAGGGTTGTGTATTGTGTAATGTTTACTATCAATTTAAATTGTATGCCACGGAGTAAGGGTTGTATATTGTGTAATGTTTACTATCAATTTAAATTGTATGCCACGGAGTAAGGGTTGTGTATTGTGTAATGTTTACTATCAATTTAAATTGTATGCCACATAGTAAGGGTTGTGTATTGTGTAATGTTTACTATCAAATTTTGAAATTATGCCACAGGTAAGGGTTGTGTATTGTGTAATGTTTACTATCAACAATTTAAATTGTATGCCACCAAGGTAAAGGGGTTGTATTAGTAATGTTTACTATCAATTTAAATTAGCACATAGTAAGGGTTGTGTATTGTGTAATGTTTACTATCAATTTCAGGTGTATGTATCACGGAGTAAGGAGGTTGTGTATTGTGTAATGTTTACTATCAATTTAAATTGTATGCCACGGAGTAAGGGTTGTGTATTATTGTAATGTTTACTATCAATTTTAAATTATGCCACAGGTAAGGGTTGTGTATTGATAGCCAATGTTTACTATCAATTTAAGGTTGTATGCTGCAGGTAAAGTTTGTATATTGTGTAATGTTTACTATCAATTTAAATTGTATACCACGATAAAGGTTGTATATTGTGTGTAATGTTACTATCAATTTAAATTGTATGCCACGGAGTAAGGGTTGTGTATTGTGTAATGTTTACTATCAATTTAAATTGTATGCCACGGAGTAAGGGTTGTGTATTGTGTAATGTTTACTATCAATTTAAATTGTATGCCACGGAGTAAGGGTTGTGTATTGTGTAATGTTTATTATCAATTTAAATTGTATGCCACAGAATAAGGGTTGTGTATTGTGTAATGTTTACTATCAATTTCACAATTTTTCAAGCAATATTTTGGTTATTTCTAATTTTGGAACACATAATAAAACACCAGGATAAAATGCAACTGGGAATTTTGTCGCAGACATCCAAGGCGAACTCTGAGAAGGATATTACTCCGATGTGTACCTATTGTAACATAATATATTTTAAAGACCCATTAAAGTGTGCCTGGTTACCCGTAGTTCATCTAACTACAGGACAAAAACAGCTATAAAATTCATTTTAGCAAACAAGACGGAAATCACGGAAAAAACAAAACCAGAAATAACCATCTGTTCAAATAAAAGCTGACACCAATGAGATTATATAATTTTTAAAAACCCATAGATTCAGTAAACAAACACAATGTAATCCGTCTTCCCGAGGGTAATAAACCAACCCCAAAGTACTTTTTAAAAACATAATAGTAAACAGTACCGTCACCAATAAAACAACATTTCAAGTCACATATAAAAACAACATTAGAAAGCAGGGGCACTCACTCCTGACATCGATGCTATATACTCGTATACCATAGATTTAGTTTTAATTGTGCCAGTCTGACGATGCCCGTGATAGGGTGAAACCGGTCCGGTCGAAAAGTGGAAAAAAGTTAAGAAGGTTTTTTAATAAAAAAAAATAATTTATCAATATTTTTGGGCAGAATGACATTTTTAGAATGTAAATATCAACTGTTGTGCAAGTCTCATATCAAAGCAGTAAGCAAAGTGGAATAAAAATAATGAAAGCGGACACACAATAAAATAATACACATAAAATGGTAGAAGAATATAGATATTAGATTCTAGTACAAATTTTACACCCTCTTTAGCCATTCGAAGAATTTATTTCTAAATTAATAATCCTATTTGTGCAGGGTACTTTTAGGATGTGGTTGTGCCTATGTATTAATATTATCTATATTTTAAATGCGTCTGTCCTCGGCGATTAGATAATTACTATATCTGCAAACATTACTATAGATATTCTTTATATATTTCATGTATTTTTAAAGAATGGAAAAAAAATTGTTTGACAACAAGAAACAATTTATCATGAAACTGAAAAAATCGGTACAATCTTTGAGAAAAGCGACATAGTGTCACCAGACTAAGAAAACATCGCATTAATTGATTAGATTTAAATAAACAACGGATGTGAAACCAATAAGGAAATCTTTTTTCGATGTAAAGACGACGGATGACAGTTTCATAAGGGAGCGACCAGAAAATGCCGCACAAAGAGAACACCGTGAATTACTAACATATCGTTCGTGGACTTGATATTTTAGTTAAATATTGTACTCACCGATGTTATCTGCGTTTTTTCGGCCGATTCCAACCTTCTCGTCACAATATAACTGGCGTACGAACAAAACTAAAATGGCCCCGCAAATCGGGCTAACATGCATCTTACACGATTGATTGTCCCGTAGAATCGCGGCTGCATGAACTATCGCGGCGTTAATTCACATATTTACCTATTCGGCGGACACTTTTTGAGTTGAAACGTCGAAATCGGTCGTTTTGGACATTTTTATCCAGATTTTGGTCGGTTCGCAGGCCAAACCGCGAGGGCTGTCATTTGTCAATAAACAAATGATGTTGCCCGCAGGGAAAATTCCCAACACCACGTCCCCTTAGAATAACAAGGTTTCATCTGACACACCAATGTTATGAGATAGTATGCTTTAAGATTTCTTTCAGTAGGGCCCATTATCGCGTGTCAGATGGAATCTTCTTCTACTAGGGAGTCGGCTAACTGAAACTCGCCCCATCTTCCTACTACTTGCTTACGACATTTTATGCTACCGCCATCTAGAAGTATGAATTAGTAATAATAAACTTACAACATGAGAAATCGTCGCTGCATTTATAATATAGCTAATGTGCCGTTTCGTACAATCTGAGATGATCGAGAAAAACTGCTTTAAAAAATAATTATGCAGACTAGATTTGCTAAAAATATTTTTTATAATTTTTAGGCAAGCTTTCCAGCTTAACAAATCTATTCGTTTTAGCAAATCTAGTCTTTGCAATTATTTTTTAAACAGTTTTACTCGATCATCTCAGAATGCACGAAACGGCACATAAGCTATATTATATATGCAGCGACGAAATATTTATATTTTTGCACAATTTTGTTGTATGCATTATTTGGAAGTTGATTCCGATTAATCTCTAAGCCTACAGCACCGCCCTTCCGACGAAGAAGGCGGTAACTGTATTTTACAAAGTGTTACTTTTGTTTAGTTTTGAAATCTTAAAAATCATTAATTCGGCCCATTTTTTCATTGATATTCATTGATGATGGTGAAAACTATTTGCCGACATAAAAAAGGAATGTGCCTTTTCAAAATACTTTTTCAGATTTTTTTTATATCGACCAAGTTACTATTACTCTTACAATAGTCCAGTCAGCAGGGGTTTTTGCCATGCAAAAGGTGGGGTAAAAGATTTTTTGATTTTATATTGTAAAGGTTGGGACCCCGAAAAAGTGTTTGACCTTGTGTGACCTTCGCGTTAGCCGCCATCTTGGATGAAAGGTGCCGAAAATTGTTTTTTCCAAAATAATTCCTTAATTATTCGAAAATACACCAGAGGTTCACATCGAGAGTGGGAACGAAGATGAATGAAGACATGTCATCAACTTGCATCCTTTTCCTCTGCTCTTTTATACAATTAATTTTGATGTCGATTTATGATGGAATTGAAATGAATATGTTGAAATTGAAATAAATACGTATATTGCGGAATACGACTACCGCGCCGGCCTAACTCCCCCCGCCCGGCACAATCGCCATTTCGATCTTTGCTCGCGAAACAGGAACATTTGTGGATTAGACCTACTGAGAATATCGTGATAAAAAAATTAAAACTCCATTTACTCTACCAAATGGTGGTGTAGAAATGAGTCGACAAAACTATTATATTTATGTAATGAATAGCCAGTGATAATAAAATAAAATAAGAAAGATGTGGAATTTGACGTTTTGTTGAAAAAAGGTTCACCTTTCCGACACTTTCTGTAACTCGTTATACATATATAACACTGGTGACATACAGCATAAGATAATATCATAATATATAAGTGGGGGGGGGGGGCACGCTCGCCATACAATTGTCACAGATATATGATAGTACCCGTGTGTGACGACTGTATGGGATTGTATGGTGAGCGATATCGAGAGATATGCCACGCCCACATATTACATTAACTGTGTGTAACAGACATTACAAAAAAACGTCAAAACATAAAATGTAACCAATTTTATCATCTTTTAGTTTGTCTTAAACAATTTTGTTGTAAAATTAACCGTTAAGGAACTATTTTTGGCACCTTTCATCCAAGATAGCGGCTAACACGAAGGTCACACAAGGTAGAAAAAATATTTTTCATGGTCCCAACTTTTACAATATAAAATTATAAAATCTTTTAGCCCACCTTTTGCAAACCAAACGCCTTTTATGTATGTACTGATTGGACTTCATAAATAAAAGAAGAGACCGATGACCAATTTTTGTTTTGGCCACAGTAATTATCCAACAACAGGTAATGGTTTATTTATCACGATTTTCCATAAAAAATGCGTGTTAGGTACGCATATATAATATAATGTCATCGGTTTAGCAATTCTGTCGGGCCCCAACAACAGCCGTAACAGCGGCTTACATTATTTATAGGTACGAAAGATTCGTTAAATACAATTTCCAGGCATTATAACGTTTTGTAAGTCTCCGGAAAAGCATGCAGGTTTGCATTTACAATCTGTTCAGTTCTGTCCCCAAGTTATTTTCAACTATTTAAAATTCGGTTAATTTATTAGCAAATAAACAGCAACTACAGTGGATATCTGCACTTACTACCGTTTAGCTAAGAAAATAACACATACTGCTGTTTTGCCGAGATTTATGTGTTGTTTTTGTAGATGTTCATTTTTTTATGAACAGTTTTTAGATGTATTTTCAATAACACTGCCATTTGAGTAAGTCGTTTAGAAAGGTAACACAATTATTCACCAGATGGCATTCATAACCAGTTTCTGAATTAGTTGCTAGTTACTGCCTTCTTCCTTGGAAGGGCGGAGCAGTGATGCACAGCCCTTTTAGCCGGAGAGCCAATATATTCATTTTCAATTTGTTCGTGGCCCGCAGGGGGTAGGGACATGGTTAAATTTGCAGTCGTTGGTGTAGCTAACTTACTATAAACCTAAATGGAAACCTGTAAATTGTTAAATTTATATCACTTCTTTATTATACTTTATTTTTTTATATAAACGATTGATCTCCAAAATAAACATAAAAAAAATTATCACAGGACGCATAAACAAAGCGCGGCAGGCAAAATCTGTATAACTCAAAGGCTAAACTCATAAACGCTGTAGATTTTAATTATTCTGAATTAATGAAAAAGTGAAAAAAAAAATTGGGGCGGCTGATTTAAAACAGACGAATAGAAGTTTGCTGTGATATGTTTCGAATTTTGTAAAACAGAATGGAAACCGTTTGCAAAATATTTGAATGTGGTAAATCCGGAACTCCGAACGATTGGTATTAAATAATAAAAAAATCTCTTCTGTTACTTACGTGCTTTCAGAAATACCACTTGGAAACAGAACCCAACAAAATATCAATCATAGCTCATTCAAAAAGGGCCGCAGGTGAAAATTATGACAACAAAATTTTGTCAAAAAATCTTTTAGATTTTTATAAAACGAAAATTTAATGCATCAAACATAAATCCCAACCAAAAAAATTGTTCAAAATTTTTCTGCAGTTAAGGACGAACGACAGAATTCAATCGTTTTAAGGTATGTAAAAAGCTTGTTTCTTTGAGTGGCTTAAAAACTTTGAAGGCAGACTAAAAACTGGATCTAAACCCCTTTGCAAAACAGAACAGAGAACGTGTTTTAACCTTACAGTAATAATATACCTAGAGACCTTTCTAATCTTCCCCAATAATAATACGAATAGTTGATATACTCGCAAAATATGGCTCTCTCTCTTTATGCTCGGTTCTATAAATATATGAGAAAGAGAGACAAACAATTTTTGTTCAAAACATTCATTTGTGGGAGGGTGTTAGCCCATTAAGCCAATTTCTTAAAACGCACGAACTTTACTAGCAACATTCTAGCATTACGTGAATTGAGTGAAATCCACAAAAAAGCTATGGCTATATGTGCAGTGATCGGGTGCTTCAACCGAAGTACCAAAAAAAACAGTTTTCACAGGTATTTATCAAGGAATTCGTATTTTTTACTTTGATATCAAATACTTAACAATCTACTCTATAAAAGAACTCGGAACATTCGCCAATATTTAAACAACCCTTGCACCATTTGTATTATTGTAATAAACATCCGTTTTAATTGAGTTTTAATGCATTTTCAATATATCACATTTACAATAATTGTTACATGTTATATTCTGTACCAATAAATTTTATTGCTTATGTTCCTTAAATAAACAAATAATACTACATAAATCGTTTTTAAGATTTACGACTACCTACCTACTCACAACAAAATACCTAATTTATTTAATTTGTAGCAACCCTGTTAGCCATAGTAAGGCCACGCCCCTGAGGTCACCCTCGGCCAAAAACTGTCTTCAACATCTCGCAAAGTGAGGTCTCTATATATTGTTACTCTAAGGTTTTAACTTAAAAATTTTGATCTTTTATTCGGCCATACGAAAAGGCTCGCTAACCATGGGTTATTCATCATTGCCCCACAGCTTAACAATCATATATCTTCTAGTAAAAGGGTTTTTCGAAGCCTTCTTCTTGTTTTTGTTGTCATGTTGTAAACTACACAAATAATTCGAGGTGATGCACAGAATATTACATTCTAGCATTCGTAATCTTTGAAAACGAATACAAAATCATATATTTCTAGTAAAAGGGCGAGGGGCCGCCAGTTGAAGTTATTTTTCCAGCTTTTGCGGGAAAAATACCAATGAAAAAGATAGTTCTTGGTTGGTTTTACGGGTTTTACTTATTGTACCCCTACCCCTACCCCTACCCCTACCCCTACCCCTACCCTACCCTTAGTAATGAAAATTATCTTATATTTATTTATTTATTAAACGTAGTTACATACACCAACAAATAATATAGTTAACAATGAGGTGATTTTCTTACGAAACCGGCGAAATAGAATCCATTTATTTTTATTGTTATTATAATTAAATAATTATTTCTAATTGCAAAGGATTGTAAATACCAGGTGAAATACCCATTTCTATGGAGGAAGTTTCAGGGGTGGGGTCGGTACTTAAAGGCTGTTTCCTCATGCACCATGGTACCGGTCAACCCGAAATGATGGATTTGTGTTATCATACTGGCTTTGACAAGAATATCTATCAGAATCTTGAAAAAGAGACACTTGTGAAAAAAATTATAATTTTATGGTGAAAGTTTCAGGGTTGGGGTCGGAACATACGGTATATCATAAAATACTAAGTTGGTTGAGCGTTTCCCCGGATAGGCAGAGGACCTGGGTTCGAGTCCCAGATGCGACTGAAATCTTTTTATTTTCTGTCCCTTTTTCCGGTTTCGTCGTTCATTTAGGTTATGTTGTCCCTGAAATGTGGCTCTGTGCCCTCTGGTTGGAAAAAAGCGGTCATTCATCCTATACCTAAGAAAGGTGACCGCTCCAACCCGGCCAACTACCGCCCCATAGCGATCACATCAGTTCTATCCAAGGTGATGGAACGTGTGATCAACGACAAACTGCTCACATACCTCGAGAAGAACAAAATCATTAATGACCGCCAGTACGGATTCCGGCGGAACCGCTCGTGCGGTGATCTTCTCGCGTATGTGACGCATGTTTGGGGACGGTGCCTGGAACGTTATGGTGAGATTCAAACGGTCTCACTGGACATTTCTAAGGTCTTTGACCGGGTTTGGCACCGAGGACTTGTCAACAAACTGCCTTCTTACGGACTTCCCGTTTCCTTGTGTACGTGGATTGCCGACTTTTTGAGGGAGAGATCGATTCAGACGGTTGCTGATGGTTTCATCTCTTCCTCGCATTCAATAAATGCTGGCGTCCGACAAGGATCGGTTCTGTCTCCGACATTGTTTTTGTTGCACATCAATGACCTCTTGACATGTGCACCAATCCATTGTTACGCGGATGACAGTACAGTCCATGATTGCTTTTTGTTTGACAAGCCCCCAAAGGGCACACAAACTCCAACGCCTCGGAGGGCCTTGAAGCAGAGAATGGACGATTACCTTGAGAGGGTCTTCTCTTGGGGTAAGAATAACCTCGTCGAATTTAATGTTTCCAAGACCCAATCATGTCTGATTACGTCTAAAAGGGATCGAAATGACAATTTAGTCTCCTTTAATGGAAGCAATCTTCCCAACAAGCCCTTCATTGATATGCTTGGTGTAACCTTAAGTGACCAGCTCAGGTATGGAAGCTCCATCGAAGTCTGAGTAAAGTTAGCCCCTCAGAAGCTGGGCGTATTGTACAGAGCCCGCAGATACTTTAAAATAAAAATAAAAAATACACTTTACAAATCGCAAGTGCGCCCCACTGTAGAATTTGGTAGCCACCTCTGGTCGGGAGCCCCAAAACATCTGAAAAAAACCCTTGACTCTGTGCAGAAACGGGCGGTCCGTTTGATAGATTCGCCTATATTAACAAACGGGTTGCAATCTTTGGAGCACAGACGTCAGGTGGGAATGCTGTCCTTTTCTACCGGTATTTTAATGGAAGATGCTCCGAGGAACTAGCGTCATTGATACCTTCAGCACCGGTGCATAGTCGGGAAACACGCCAAACGCGCGCCCAACATTTGCACACGGTTGACATTTGTCACATGAGAATGGGTCGCTTCTACGATTCGTTCTTGTGTTCAATAGCTCGGCTGTGGAATGATCTGCCGGCCTCTGTGTTTCCTCTATCCTATAACATGGGTCTCTTCAATACCCAAGTTAACTCCTTCCTATCCTCTAAAAGACCCTCCACACAGCATCCCCAAAGATGATATACGCCTTGAGGGAAATTATTTCCCTCAGGGTCTCCTATGTGGAGTTACTGTAAAAAAAAATCTTAATATTATTTTCTTCAATGATTAAATATTACAATGAGGTTTTTAAATGTCAATAAAAATAATTAATAATTAAAAATTGAAGAATATTCATTATGCGCAAAAAAAGCAAGTGCGCCACTGGTGAATCGGATATCCACCTTTGGTCTGGAGCCTCAAAATACCCGAAAAAACCCTTGATTCTCTGCACAAATGGGCGGTCCGTTTGATAGATTCCACTGACTTAACAAATGGATTGCAATCTTGGATTGGAATACTGTCCTTGTTCGACCGGTATTTTAATAGAAGATCCTCTGATGAATTAGCATCAATGATCCCTTCAGCACTAGTGCATAGTCGGGAAACAAGTCAAACGCACGCCTAACATTTGTACATGGTAGACATTTATTACGGGTCGTTTCTACGACTCGTTCTTGAGTTCAATACAACAAGGTGTTTTGATGAGATGATTATTTATTCACTTTTAAATAACGATTTATAAATTTTTGTATAATAATACACAATGAAAGTTATGTATTCTGTATCGGCGTTTGCTGATCTATATGAATATCTTAAAAATAATAAATTGACTTATATCTATAACTAACAGCTAAGATTTATTAATGGTTCGAATAAACGTAAGATAGATTATTTCTGAGATTTTTTTTTCAAATAGGCGCCATGCACCAGGGCACTAGGCAAACAACATATAGGAATGTTCATTATTTGAGAGACTATATATTAATAGATTTAAAATTGTTTCCCTAGCCTTGTATGGTACTATACAACTTTGCGGCGTATGTCAGTATGGCGTATGCGGTGTGGGTCAGGTAGGTCTGAGAGCTGTTTTAGTGCAGGGGAGAGAAACCATCAAATAAACACTGTATCTCGGCGTTTGCGCGGCAACGGAACTTTTGTAATTTGAGATTTGTTCTGGCGTTTGTAGCGAAAACTGAACTTTTGTTGATCCGATTATGGTAGCAGATTACATGTTATTGTAGGCAGGCTGGTGTAGTAATAGTAGCCCTGATAGGAATTACATTGTGGAAATTTTGGATAATATTGTGAAACTGAACAAACCAGCGTGTTTTTCTATTCCATTTCAGCGTATTTCCTTTACTGTTTTTATATGAAAAACAAAAACTTTTAAATTGTATACCAACTTACGAAAACTGTAACAATATTTATGCAATAAACAAAAAAAATGTGCAACATTCCAAGGCATGACTAGTTTCTTAGAACAGGCACTGCCTAGTTTATAAACTAATGTTGACAGGGCCATGATGTATTCGCATCTGTTTTGCAGTGTTATGGTGGTGGAAGCCACTTTCGTACGTCCAGAGTTAGGGCGGGGAAGGAGTAACACGTTGGGCGGCAGTGTTATGGTGGTGGACAGGGAGAAGAAGCGAAGGTCGGGAAGGAGGAAAGCCCCACGATGGAAACCACGTCGGGCGGCAGCATTAAGGGTGCCAGTATTAGGTTGTGGGATGCTGAAAGGAGAGCGGTAGGCAAGTGAGAGGCGGCGCAAAAATAACAGTGTGACTTACCCGGAGATTGTATTCTAGGCGGGTTCCGGCGTCGTCAGGACATTAGCTCAGTTTCGGTACAGCAAGGAGATTTCCTCTCTCTCAAGGGTCAAATGAGTCGGCAGGCGGTCTTGTAATTGAAGGAGAGGCGTTTTCTATTCTACTTAAATGACGAGATGGCGTACTTTCAGTTCAGAATTTATTGTAACAAGGAGATGGTCAAACAGGTTATATGCAGGGTTCGCCAGGTTTTTGGCACCTACTCTGTTTTAGACTTATATTCCTCTCTCTGATGAATTTCTAATCTGGCAAGTTAATGATGGTAAACACACAAGTACAGCACATAAAAAGAGAGAAGGGGTGGGCAGCTTACTTGATCATGTTGGTACAGCGACGCGTGGGCAGTATACAAGGAGCACAGGCGTTGAATATCTTCGCACTGAGTTTAATAGTTAAAAACAGGTCAACATCTTAGGTGTTTTACAAGGTAGTATGGGAACGATCTGCTAGGGGCCTCAGATCCTCATGCAATTGATGTTTCCAATGGTGGATTCGAATGATGCAATAAATGAACCGAGCCGCGAGCTCCAATGAAGCACGCTGGTGATAGCTTGGAGGTCAGGAAGAGAGTGGCTGACGGACCGCGGAGTTGCATGGCGAACTGCCTAGTTTCACGCGGCCAGTAATGATCTGTAGCGCTAGCCCCCATTGGTTGATTATTGTGACTTTTGGTGGGTCGTTGTGTTATTGGCTGCCGTGTGGAGAGCTGTTGTGTTATTGGATGCCAGGTTATTGTAAACGAGAAACTAGAACTATTCTAGGATATTTCATTTGTTACGTAACAGCAGCTTTACCTATAATTTATTATTGTCTAAATTATTGGCTTGATACTTTACGGTATTGAAACATGGACGCTCAGACCCAGCGAAAGGATGCGGATAAACACCCTCGAAATGTGGTGCTGAAGGAAAATGCTCAGGATTTCATGAACAGCCAGGCGCACAAATACATCAATTCTGAAAGAGCTTGCCATCTACAATATTCTATCAACTGTTTGCTTACAGCGTCTCCTCAGATTCTCTTGACATGTTGCTCGTTTTGGCTTACCTCTTGGATAGTTCTTACTAAAACCTGGAGATACTCATGGTCACTGGCACAGTGGAAAGCGGGATAAGCAGAGGAAACTCACCACACCGATGAGTTGGAGTGACCAAATTTCGCAGGTGTCCGGAACATCGCAGCTCCCAAGGCAGGGCGGTTACAGCGTATTTATGTTCTAATAAACTTTCAAAATATATGCTATCGTATTTGAAATGCTACTTGTTGATAAGTTGTAACCTCTCCTGCTATTGTTTGACTTTATCTCAGTATTCGTGGGTGAAACTGATGGGTGAAGTGTGGGAAGATTTGGATATAAAACATGATACTGGAAATAAAACCCTATTCACATTTAAACATAGTATTTATTTGGCTCTAAAAACCCCGACAACATTTTAGAGAAAAGATAAAGGTAGAAAGGAGTATTCATTCAGAATTAAACGGTTTAAATGATAAATGATGGCTCTTGTGGACAGATCCTTCTCCTCAGCATCAGGCAAGGCCGCTCAGGTCCCGATGTTCACCGATTCCCACGATCATCTTCAGCGAAGTCTATGACGATACTTCGAAAGCGCCATCCGCTACAGCATCCTCCGTGGGGTCCAGTCAATAATAGGTGAGGATGCTACCTTAGGTCCTGTAGGGTCGTCGATATAGCCACCGACTCTCGTATCCGTTCATACTCAGCAGGGATTTCCACCAACGCACCAGGCACGTGCGGTTGGATTTCACCGCTTTACGAATTGGCCATCAGTAATTAAAAAACATACCCATTTCGGGTAAATTGGGTAGACGCTCGTTGGCGTCAAACAGAAAAGAAAAAACTAACACATAATCACTCTCTTCAATCACGTCGAGCTCCACCGCCCGTGTCAGGTTATGTCTGACGCCATCTTGTCTTAGATCTCTTCCGTCGGATGTCTCCCATAGACACTTTCTCAAATCCCTTCCGCAGACAATAGAAGTGATGCCCTTCTAAACGGGGTCAATATTTAAGTTACAATTCCCCGCTCCCCCGTAAAAATTTTATGCCGCGAAGTGAAGTAAAATTTGACCTAACCTTCCTCTCTACTCTTTTCAATTACAGAAAAACTGAAAACAAAGAAAACAAGTATCAACCAATATAAAACAAAAGCAGAATTGACATTCAAAATGGCATATCTTAGTATGACAATACACAAGAAAAATCAAGTTGTGATACATTGGTGGTTAAGCATAACCGAAAAGCAAGGAAACACTTCATAATTATAATCCTCAAGCAACTTATAAAATAAAAAAAATAAACAAATTACAACAACCAAACACTTCCTCACTTTATGAGAGTCAATCTCTCTAGGTTAACACTTGTGAGGTTTGGAGAACTCAAGCTCCCACTTCAAAATTTTCAAAAAAATATTTTTATTATTATTAATACCTTACTTAACTAATCCTCTCTTCCTCTTAACAAAAAATTACAATTACAATACAGTTCAACAGGGTTTTTTTTTATGTATCTACAGAATTAGACACAATATAGCAATATCCATTGGATAGTTTGCGTATTCACCTCCAAAAATTTTCCTCCTCGTATAGTTATAGAACTATTCGGTTGTCATTTAGCCATTGCTAAATAGTATAAAGATGAGGGTTTACATGTTACAATACCTATCTATTCGTGTGGTTTCAAACAGGTACATTTGTCAATATCTATGTAGATAAACTTGCAAAGTACAATTTCTTTCGAAATTTTCCATCTTCCTATCTTTTCAAATTGGTGCTCGATTTTTATTTTTATTTTATTAAAATCGACACGGGTATCACAAAAATACTTGTTAGATTTACGCTGGTGTTAGCAGTGTAAAAATAGTATATATTTACTAAACCTATTGGACAAATCAACTTAAAATACTTATCAACATATTATAAACAGTGGTATTACTAGATCTAATCTATCTACTAATCATCTTCTCCTGTTCAAGGAGGCAGAAGATGTTTACTCCAAATTGGTAAATATTTGTTTGTTGTGTGCATGCATTAGCAGTACTACACTTGATACTTAATACTAATATTATTACAAAAAAATCATACTTTCTAAATATCTATACTATATTCTTTAAGGAAAGAGATACCAACTTACTTTAGATATCATTATAAACTTAGAATATACATTAAATATTATAGTTACTAATTAACGAAGAAAACTATTTTATTATCTGTGTGAAAGAAAGTAGCTCAAAATCTCCCAGACAGAATGTATTAACTATCCTTTTCGAGTGTGTCGTAGTAATCTCCAAAAATTGTAATTTAACTTTTACTCCGGTGCACTCCAAAAGCATAATTTTAACCTACGGCTAAACAAATTAAATACAAAGAATGCATACTATAAATATATACATATTGTCAGATAACACACCATCAGACCGGTAACCAATTCAACTTTCATTTAAAGTATTCGGAATTATTTGAGGTAATTAACCGATATACCGTAGCGACAACAATTATATCCGATATATATGTATATATCATGAAAATTCTTAAGTGTAATTCTCGAGGTACACTATTGGTATGTACCTATGCAAAAAAATAATCAAAATTATTATAAAAACAACAAAAAAATGAAACCCGTTTTTTTTTTGTTTATTTTGTTAGGGCGCCACTGATCTAAAAGATCAGAGAAACAAATAATATGTTTCTATTCTAGTCTAACGAGGATAAATATCACAAAAATATCATCAATAAATTAGAATTTGTGTTTATTCTGAGCACCTGTATTGAAGGTACGAAACTCCAGTACATGTGACCACAATAACACCTTTAAAGAAACAAGTGAAGCGACATGAAGGGTTGGTAGTCCCACATGCTACCACACTGGCTTCTTACAAGAAAATTAACCTAATACTTAATCTAAACGAACTATATCCTTAACATGAAAATTACCTACTACTTTGCCTTGCATATCCGCAAGGGTATAAACTAAGTTAGAGACTTTGGTTTTAACAACATTTTGTACAAACCTCGGAGCTAATTTATGCGAAAAGAAATTGGGTCCACTGGATTGGACAAAATTTTTCCGCCATACAATATCTCCCACCTCATAATTTACCGATTTACGACGTAAATTATAATGCTTTGCATTCTTTCTATAAGCCTGTAACAGAGCCTCTGAAACTTTTTCATATATAGGAGCCAAGTCCTCTAATTTATTAGCAAAGTTTTCTCTCGATTCTTCTAGACTTGAATCCGATACGCCTGTCGAGACATAATTTTTGTGAAAATTACCATTAATGACCTGTTCACGACCGTGCATCAAGAAGAAAGGTGTATAACCTGTTGCAAAATTTACCGAATTATTTAGGGCTGACTGAATATGTGGCAGGAATCTGGACCAATTACGCTGGTCAGACTCGGACAAAATAGACAGTGCTGTACCTATTGTTTGGTTATAGCGTTCGACGACATTGTTTTGAGGTGTGTAAAATGCGTTGTAAAAGGGTGGAGGCACATTATAATCAGACAGTAACTGTTTAAATTCTTTAGATATAAATTGTTTACCGTTGTCGCATACAAATGTTTGTGGAACGCCATGAACAAGAAAAATGTGCTGTTCTACATTTTTTACAATACTTTTTGTGGTAGCATTTCTAAGCGGAAAAATCCAGGTATATTTAGAAAACACATCTACGACTGACAATATATACATAAACCCAGAGTAACTACGTGGCAGTGGACCGACTAAGTCTATCGAAAGCATTTGCATGGGTCTGGTTACAATCTTAGGATTTGAAGAGATTGATTTTATGTGCTTTGCATGTTTTACATCGATTAACAAAATTCTTAACATCCTGGTACATTCCTGGCCAATAAAAATGTAAATGCACTCTTTGTAAGTTAAATACTCCCAGATGGCAAGAAAGATCCGCTTCGTGTTCTTGTTTTAATATTTCGGTTCGCTTTTCAAAAGGAACAACCAGCTTCCACGCCGTATCTTCACAAAGAGCGAAACGAGTTTTGCTATGCCTAAAGAGATCATTACCCCTAATTTGAAAATTGACAAAACGTTGGGGTGAATTTTTACAGTTTGAAAATAAAGTGTTGTACCATTTATCATTTGTTAAATGAATCGTGGTAGGTATATCCGTTGATGTCACTAATGCTACCTCCATGCGCGACAATGCGTCCGGTACCGTATTTAGTTTACCTTTTCTATGAACAACGTCGAAATAAAATTGAGAAAGACGAGTAGACCAACGAGCTAAACGACCTGTGGGGTTTGTTAGAGAAACTAACCACTGTAGGCTCGAGTGGTCCGTAATTACTGTAAAGTGTGTTTCTTCAACATACGGTCTGAAATGAGTGACGGAGTCTAGAACCGCAAGTAGCTCGCGCTCCGTAACACCATAATTACGTTCATGAACGTTTAAGCAACGAGAAAAATAACTTTCCGGGTGTTCTTCACCATTAAAATTTTGTGTTAATACACCGCCTATCCCGACTTCGCTAGCATCACAATGGTATACAAATGGTTACAAATGGTTACAAATGGTAATTTGAAGTCAGGACAGTTAATAACCGGCGCTGTTGTCAGTGCCTCTTTTAATTGGTTAAACGAATTTTCCGCTGCCTTGGACCATGCAAAATTGCTTACCCCTTTTCTTGATCCTGTAAGTTTAGTCAGAGGAGCTGCTATCGTGGAAAAATCTTTAATGAAACGACGATAATAACCGCATAATCCTATGAAAGCCTTTATTTGTTTTGAGTTCTTCGGGATCGAGTAATTTTTAATGCATTCTACTTTAATGGGATCTGTTCTCAGTCCTTCCGAATCTATAATATATCCCAAATACTTTAACTCCTTTTTACAAAATTCGCTCTTTTCTAAGTTTATTGTTAGTCCAGCTTCTTTTAAACGATCGCAAACCTTCTGCAAAAGCTTTAAGTGCGATTCAAAATTTTCCGAGATTAATATTAAATCGTCTACATATCCAAATACGTTATCATCAAATTCTGGGCCCAACAGTTTATCAATTAAACGTTGCAATTCACTAGGTGCATTTTTTAGGCAGAAGGGCATACGCGTAAACTCGTAAAGACCATACCCCGGAACAGTTGAAGTTTCATCTAGAGCAATTTGCCAGAACGCTTTCGAGAGATCTATAGAAGAGATGAAACGCGGACCTCGTAGCTTATCTACAATCCGAGATACATAAGGTAGCGGGTATGAATCTCGCCGAATGACGCCATTAATTTTACGACTGTCTAGGCAGAATCTCGCAGAACCGTCTTTCTTTGTTACCAACAGAACCGGGCTAGACCAAGCCGAACGTGATGGACGCACAACTCCCAAAGCTAACATCTCTTTCAATTCAGCTTCTAATAGGCGTTGACGTGCTGGAGACAAAGGATAGTATCGTTGTTTTATCGGTTGACCCGTGGTCTCGATATGATGTTGTACCAGGTGCATAAGTCCTAATACACATTTTTCAAAAGATATGTTTTCAAATTGTCTAATTATTTTTTGCAGCTTACGATTATCTCCGGAAGTAAGAAAATTGGCTGCGGTAACTTTTCGAATCTCACCCACCCTATTCTTCAAATTACTGCTGTCCACCCTTGGGAACAATTGCGGAGCTAGTTGGAATTGTTTCCAAAAGTCGACCCCTAAAATGATTGTAGCTGAAAGAGAAGGAATTACGAAGAAAATAATTTTTTCCGTTGTTTCCATACAAGTTACTGGTACCTCTATTGTGCCAATAATATCCTGACGCTTACCATCAGCAGTTGTGACGAATGATTTACAACTAATTATTTTTAATCCTAAATTAACAAAATATTTGTAAGTGTTTCCACCAAAACAACTTACAGAAGCACCGCTGTCCAAAAGACATGAAAAAATTCTATTCGAAATAACAATATTAACATGTGGCCTTGTGTCATTTCTATTGTGTTCCAGAGGCATAAATGCGTCCATCGTTTGCGCTCCCGGAACACCTTAGATTGCCAGAAACTTCAGCCGGTTTCCCCCCATCTTCGTACGCAAGATGGTGAAAACCGTACTTTAGTTTTTTGAACTATTGTTACGAGAATTGTTGCCTAATTTTCTTTTCCTACAAATATTCCACGTATGCCCCGGTATATTGCAAAAAATGCATTTCAAACCGGTTCTATTCCCAGGTAAAGAAGAAGAAGGAGACTGATTATTAATTCTCTTATGAAAATAAGCGGTATTAGTATTTCCCTTATGCGTGTTGCTTATTGCTGGCTTCGCAGTAAACATTTCTAGTTGTTCACAGACAGCAACTAATTTATCAAAGTCGGAAGTGTCACTTGAAGCAAGTACACTTGCATATTTGTTTAATAAACTATGCTTGGCTAGTATATTATAATAAAACAAATTTAAAACTTTTTTCCACTTTAATTTTTATTTTTTTATTTTTTATTATTTTTTTTTTTATTTTAAATTTGTTTTATTATAATATACTATAATGGAATTCCACCATGTATTAACAGTTTCAAAAATAGAGATATGCTTGGCTAGTTTTACTAATTGCATTTCGGATAAATTGTCAACAAGTTTAGAGTTAGCTATTTTTAAATTCGCGACAAAATCTGCTACCGACTCGTCCGATGATTTTCGCATATTGTACAAGTTACGCGACGCCTGCACTTGTGCATCTTCACGTTCGCAACGCGCTAATAATAATTGCTGCAGATCTCTCCACGTTAGATTGTCTTTGCATATAGAGCGAAAACATGTAGCTGCTTTTCCTTCCAGCAAATCACCAAATCCGAGGACAACATCCTCTATTTTTGTTCTCCTGCTTCTACACAATTCTTCTATCTTATACAAGAAATCTCTGACGTCAGAGGTTCCGTCATATTTCAAATCCCATTTGTAAACTCCAATCTCGCTACTATTTAGCAATGGCTAAATGACAACCGAATAGTTCTATAACTATCACTTCTATTGTCTACGGAAGGGATTTGAGAAAGTGTCTATGGGAGACATCCGACGGAAGAGATCTAAGACAAGATGGCGTCAGGCATAACCTGACACGGGCGGTGGAGCTCGACGTGATTGAAGGGAGTGATTATGTGTTAGTTTTTTCTTTTCTGTTTGGCGCCGAGGTGCATCTACCCAATCTACCCGAAGTGGGTATGTTTTTAGTTACTGATGGCCAAATTGTAAGGTTATCAACCCCAACCGCGCGTGCCTGGGCGTTGGAGAAAATCCCTGCTGAGGATGAATGGACACGAGAGTCGGTAGCTATATTGATGACCAAACAGGACCTAAGGTAGCATCCTCACATATTATTGACTGAACCCCACGGGAGATGCTGTAGCGGATGGCGCTTTCGAAGTATCGTCATAGACTTCGCTGAAGATGATCGTGGGAATCGGTGAACATCGGGACCTGAGCGGCCTTGCCTGATGCTGAGGAGAAGGATCTGTCCACAAGAGCCATCATTTATCATTTAAACCGTTTAATTCTGAATTAATACTCCTCTCTACCTTTATCTTTTCTCTAAAGTGTTGTCGGGGTTTTTTAGAGCCAATAAATACTATGTTTAAATGTGAATAGGGTTTTATTTCCAGTATCATGTATTATATCCAAATCTTCCAGCACTTCATACATCAGATTCACCCACGAATACTGAGATAAAGTCGAACAATAGCAGGAGAGGTTACATTTTGGCCCCACGTTGGGCGCCAAAATGTAAGTGTTGGCCTTTGGAAAGTAACCTTGTGTATTGATGGTAATAAATATGATGGTCTCCTTGATTACATATCTCCTTGATAGCTGCAGGTATCTTAAAAATAATTTAAGTGCTACTATTATATCAAGTCTATCGTCAATGTAACAAAACTGTACTACTGTTTTTTATTTCTCAATTTGTCTAATACTGGCTGATGTATTGATATTTTTATAATACTACTTGAATTGATATTATGTAATTGGAGTTTAGTATCTCTATAACAAAACTGTTATGCTGTTTTCATATATTTTTAATATTTTTTCCAACTTGTGTACATTGATCACAACATGCATGCACCTATATTGTTCTATTATTGCCCTACATTTGTATGATGATTGATATTAATTGTTGCAGTGTATAAAATTATTGAACTTAGATGGAGTACTACTATGGTTTGTTATACACATAATTAATTTCAAGAATACCACCATGAACATGATATTCTGGTGTCTATATACTAACTTAAAAAAAATTAAAAGGAAATTTTTAGAAAAAAAAATAAACATATATCCATTTTTCCAAGTGAACTTATAATATACACCTAAAATTAGTTTAGGGATTATTAAATAGTTCTGTTTACTTGACTTTTAAGGGAAAAGTCTGCATCCAGATTAACTCCGAATAGTTTGACACACGTCTTCGGTGTAATGTCACTTCCTGAAATATTTATTGGGGAGTTATCAACTTCAATCTCTTTGAGGTCATAAGGTGATTAAGGTAATAATCCTTAATTGTTTCTGAACACTCAGCTATGCGAGTTTTTTCCTGTCTGTTTCTTCTGATAAGCAATAAAAATAAACTTGCTGGTCGTCAGCATAGCAGTGGGATTGAAGACCAAAAGATACATCATTTGTGAGAAGGATGAAGAGCAGTGGGCCCAGAACAGACCCCTGGGGTACCCCAGATGGAGGGGTTGCATATATTGATTGGTTTTGCCCCATCTTCACTGCGTGTAAACGCTTGGTTAAAAACGATGTAAGCCAATTCTTAACGCCACATTTTAAACCAAAGGATTCTTCTAATAGTGTATTAAGAAAATCGTGGTCAATCGTATCAAAGGTAGCACTCATGTCTAAGACTGAAAAAAGTGCTAGCTTACTCAACTCGATGGCAAGAGTTATATCCGATAAAACGCGTAGTAATCCAGTTTCTGTTGAGTGGAATCTGCTGTATGCAGATTGGTACTTAGTTTTTTATTTTTTATTTTTTATATGAATACCTCACAAGAGTGCCAACTGCTCCCAACCGTCTGGAGCCAGTGAGACTATGGCATTCCCAATTGAGGAATGTTGTGAGGCTGAAGGTATTGGGGAGGAGAAGGAGAAGGGGAAGAGGAAGGTTGGGAATTAACAATAACAAGGTTGGGAGTTAACAATTTATTTGAATTTAAGTGAGTTATTATCTGTAAAGCAGTAATTTTTTTTCTAAGATTTTAGATATAAACGGAAGGTTTGAAACGGGTCGGTAATTTGAAAGATTTTCAGCGTCCATTGCCGTTTTTTTTTAATGGAGTAACGGCAGCTGATTTCAATGATTTTGGGAAATCACCAATGCTAAGTGACTTATTAAAAAGTTGAACTAGAAAGGAAGCTATTTCATTGCAAGACTTAAGTGATTGTTGGTATAGGATAGAATGCACACTGTTCGGTGAAGCGAGTATTAATAATAGTGAAAATAATAAAAATAATAATAATAATACTAATAATAATAATAATAATAATAATAATAACAATAATAATAATAATAATAATAATAGTGATACAAGCCATAAGTGCGGGAAACACCGATTTATAAGCATCCCTTAATACGGTACCTGAGGTCCGTCTACCTGAGGGTAATTTACAAACGCCCGGCTTTAAATCCCGGGAATTTCTCAGTCGCCAGAAAAAGGCAGTTAAAGGGATTAACAGCGAACTAATTAAAAGCCACCGAGCCACAGTTCGTAGTTCGCGAAGGAACCCGAAGAATAGTTCGGATGGGATTAAAAAGGGGGACTTTGGCCGAAGCAAGGTCAGCAGTGGACAGAGACGAGTCGGTAGAGACCGTCCGGCTAGTGGTCGTAGTCGAGACTCCCGTCTCCTACAAAGCAAGCAGGCCACTTGCAGCCCCAGCCCGAGACGCTGCGAGAAAACTCGGCAGGAACCGCCGAACCCCAACGCCCACCGTTCGAGTGCAGTCGAGTGCCCTTCGCCTCCTGCCTCCCAGCGCCGTGATCCCATCAAGGCACATATCCACCACCGCAGGAATCACCACCGGATAGCAGTCGAGCGCCTTTGGCATCCTGCTGATCATCCTCTTGAACCGTCTGAAACCGGTCGTCAAGCGAAAGCCGAAACGCGAGTCCGCCCGGCACCAAAACCTCCCCCTACCGGAAGTACCACCTGCTCTCTGCAACACCAACATCGAGACGACTGGTAATCTCCCCACTGGACCGTGTGCAGATTACCCGTAAAAACAGTTCGTGTAATTAAGTGACACCCACAATACCTACCAGTTAAGAATGTATTTTAGATTGTGAACTAATAAAATACTTGACAATCAACGAAGTTACCTGTTTCTACTGAACCCCAATGACCCCATCATGTCAATTGGCGCTAACGTGGATTCATTTCGTGTTTGAAAAAACTGCCCTATGGGACAGATTTGAATTCGTACCCACACCCTGAGATCGGGTTCAGTAAATTCAAAAGTGCAGTGTAATTTCAGACTCAAAATTTAAATTTCAGTGATCATAAAAATGCCGCGTAAAAGTGAAAGTGACTCGAGCCGTACCGTTTACAAGAGCCGGGACAAACCCTCGGCCTCAGGTAAACAAAGCAGCCGACATACGGACCATGTCGCCCCCAAAAACCAGCGTTCTAGAGCAAGAAAACATTACACGTCGCCTAAGCGCGTCTCGCCCAGAAGAAAAATAGACCGATATTTCGATGCTTGGTCTCCGCCGAGAACTAAATTCAGCCATCTCTGGCAGTGTTATTTCTCCAACAAGAATAACGATGCTAAACCGCATGTCAGGTCTAGTCATAGTTCACGCCGCCGCTCACCGTCAAGCATAAGCCAACGCTCCAGCAGGGATGATGATAAATGGAGGTCGCCAGCACGCGGAGATTATACGTCGGGAGAGAAGGAATATTATGGATCCCCTTCAAGAGAGCGATCATATCATCGTGAATACGATGAGCCACGATACAGACGCGGGAATGATACTTCAAGAAAGAAAGAATATTATGGATCTCCTTCAATAGTGCGTTCACATTATCGCGATTATGAGGATGGAGATTATCGAGAATCATCTGAGAAGGACGATCATCGTTCGCGCTATTACGATGAACCACGATATGGACGCGAGGATTATTCATCAAGAGAGAAGGAGCATCATAGATCTCCTTCAAGAGAGAGATCATATTATCGCGAGTATGAGGATGGAGATTATCGAGAATCATCTGAGAGGGATGATCATCACTCGCGCTATTGCGATGAACCACGATATGGACGCGAGGATTGTTCATCAAGAGAGAAGGAGCATTATAGATCTCCTTCAAGAGAGAGATCATATTATCGCGAGTATGAAGATGGAGATTATCGAGAATCATCTGAGAGGGACGATCATCGCTCGTGCTATTACGAGGAACCCCGATACGAAGAAGCGAACTCACCATCACGCCTGAACGATTATAATTACAGGCCGTTTCAAGGTTCGGCTGAAAACCTTGTGGCGCCCTCATCAAGCGAAGATATCAGACCACCACTAACAGCGGAATTCACGAGACAAGATATTGACGATTGGAAAATATTTTCAAATAAGTGTGAGATATATTTCGAAACATGGAAAGTTCCAGAAGGCGAGAAGTGTGACATAGCGATAAGTCAATTTCGTGGCGTGAATTTAGCATTTTCTATGGCGTGGGGTCAAATAATCGAAAGCAAAGGACCACTTGATTGGGAAAGGTTCCGGGAGATAGTTAATTGGTGGTGCAATTTTTCGTTAGAAAAATTTCTGCATACCGCAGAGGCAACACCACAAATCATCGAAGAAGAAGAAACTGCCTCACCGCCTTGTCAACTGGAGATAAACACGGCGGCGGAGACAGCCAATAACGAGGAATCTGCCATATTTCCTAATGTTGGCGCTTCACCGGAGTTAGATTCACCTATCCAAAGTGAATTATCAGAAATAGAGCCTCAATCAACTTCGCCTGTAGCGACGCCGGCCCATGACGTCATTGAAAACAAGTACGCAGAAGATGCGTCCCCTATGGAAGTAAGACCTACCGAGGTATACCAAATAGTACACTCGGCAGAAGTGAAAATGGCTGATGTACCGCAAACAATAATACCTAGCAGCATCATAATGGAAACCAGCGACAAACAGCAGACGGAGATATTGCCGATCGAATCCTGCAAATCAGAGAAATTGGAAATACGACAGTACACAACACCAAGTTCCAGCGAGGAACTCTATAAAGACATCAAGAAGCCGGGGTGGAAATTAAAAGCAGCGCTGTTTCACCGCAAGAAACCGGGGTGGATTGATACAAGCCATAAGTGCGGGAAACACCGATTTATGGTAATCCCTAATACGGTACCCGAGGTCCGTCTACCTGAGGGTAATTTACAAACGCCCGGCTTTAAATCCCGGGAATTTCGCAGTCGCCAGAAAAAGGCAGTTAAAGGGATTAACAGCGAACTAATTAAAAGCCACCGAGCCACAGTTCGTGGTTCGCGAAGGAACCCGAAGAATAGTTCGGATGGGATTAAAAAGGGGGACTTTGGCCGAAGCAAGGTCAGTCGTGGACAGAGACGAGTCAGTAGAGACCGTCCGGCCAGTGGTCGTAGTCGAGACTCCCGTCTCCTACAAAGCAAGCAGGCCACTTGCATCCCCAGCCTGAGACGCTGCGAGAAAACTCGCAGGAACCGCCGAACCCCAACGCCCACCGTTCGAGTGCAGTCGAGTGCCCTTCGCCTCCTGCCTCCCAGCGCCGTGATCCCATCAAGGCACATATCCACCACCGCAGGAATCACCACCGGACAGCAGTCGAGCGCCTTTGGCATCCTGCTGATCATCCTCTTGAACCGTCTGAAACCGGTCGTCAAGCGAAAGCCGAAACGCGAGTCCGCCCGGCACCAAAACCTCCCCCTACCGGAAGTACCACCTGCTCTCTGCAACACCAACATCGAGACGACTGGTAATCTCCCCACTGGACCGTGTGCAGATTACCCGTAAAAAAACAGTTCGTGTAATTAAGTGACACCCACAATACCTACCAGTTAAGAATGTATTTTAGATTGTGAACAAATAAAATACTTGACACTCAACGAAGTTACCTGTTTCTACTGAACCCCAATGACCCCATCATGTCAATAGTAATAATAATAATAATAATAATAATAATAATAATAATAACAATAATAATAATAATAATAATATTTATTTGAAACACACATTATTTTACAGAAATATTTAAGAAGGCTTTGACTGTCCAACTAGGAACAAATCCCGTTTTAGGACAGTCAAATTGATGAGGTTAGTCCATATTAATATACATATACATGAGAGAATACGAGTATAAAAGAATCCATAAAGTAAATTTAAGAAGAAAAAAAATTGTGTTTTTTTTGTTTGTTTTTTTTTATTTATTTTTTAAATACGTTGCATTTTTTTTTTAAATGTATTGTACTGTATTGTAGAGTAATAATGAATTACATATGAGATATACTAGTTTAAATTATGATATGCATTTTTTAAAATTTAGTGTAGAGAAATAATGAATTACAATTTAGATGTAAAAGTGAAAAGTACGAAGAATAAAAGTTTAAAGTATAAGATACTAAAGTATTATATGCATTTATTAAATTAGTGTAGAGTAATAATGAATTACAATTGAGATGTACATGTTTAAAATCTAAAGTATACAAGTTTAAAAAATAAGAGATCAAAGTATGAAATGCATTTTTTTTAAATTTAGTGAAGAGTAATAATGAATTACATATGAGATGTAAAAGTGTAAGATACTAAAGCACGATATGCATTTTTTAAATTAGTGTAGAGAAATAATGAATCACAATTGAGATGTAAAAGTGTAAAGTATGAAGAATAAAAGTTTAAAGTATAAGATAGTAAAGTATTATTTGCATTTATTAAATTAGTGTAGAGTAATAATGAATTACAATTGAGATGTAAAAGTGTAAAGTATGATGAATAAAAGTTTAATGTATAAGATACTAAAGTATTATATGCATTTATTAAATTAGTGTAGAGTAATAATGAATTACAATTGAGATGTAAATGTTTAAAATATAAAGTATAAAAATTTAAAAAATAGGAGATTAAAGTATGATATGCATTTTTTTTTAAATTTAGTGAAGAGTAATAATGAATTACATATGAGATGTAAAAGTTTAAAGTATAAAGTATAAAAGTTTAAAGTATACAAGATTAAAGTATGATATGCATTTTTTTTTTAAATTTAGTGTATAGTAGTAATGAATTACATATGAAGGTTTTATTAAAATTTTACATATCGATTAATGAGCATATGTTCGCTTTTGGCCCTCTTTAAATCGAGAAGCCATACATTGATCAGTTTACGCAGGACGTTTGTACTTTTCATTTTCCATGTATCGGGTATTATGTTAAACAATTCTGGTCCTAAGTATGAAAATTGTCTTTGAGCAAGGGATGTCATGGTTTTTGTTGAAACTATTGGATTACTTCTTGAGTGTCTGATGTCGTGATAGTGATCGATAGATGGGTAGTGGTGACGTTGTTTATGTGAATGTAATACAATTTTCCTGATATACAGTTGTCTGACATCAAGAACTTGCATTTCTTTGAATAATTCATCACTGGGGTACCTGAAGGGTTTTTTAAGGATGACTCTTATTAGGGATTTCTGCGCTTTTGCCAGGGGGTCCAAAATTGTTTTGGAACAACCGCCCTATACTAAGGATGCATATTCGAGTAAAGAATTACACATGGCATAAAATATTGATTTTAGATCTTCTACATATAGAATATTTCTAATTGTCACGAAAAGGTGATTGACTTTTCTGACTTTTGTGGCAGTTGAGTTGACGTGTTATTCCCATCTCAGGAATTTGTCAATAATGATTCCTAAATATTTTAAACTATCCACGCATTCTAAGTAATTGCAAGTATAAGTATTTATTTCATTGCAAAGGTGAGCAGTAATATTTAACACATCTTTGGGTTGTCCCGCTTGCGTTGCACTGAAACGTATGAATTTGATTTTATAAGGTTGAGAGTAAGGAGGTTATTGTCTAACCATTGCATAACCTTGTTTATGCCAATTTCTGCTTTACTATGAACTTCGTTCCAGGTTTTGCCTTCATAAATCAATACTGTATCATCAGCAAAGGTGATGATGTGATCGGCAAGGTTACTGTTACATAGGTCATTGATGTATATATTGAACAAAATAGGCCCTAGAGTACTTCCTTGGGGTACACCAAATACAATATTGGCTGGATCGCTTAGAGTATCATTGATATTAACTCTTTGGCTTCTGTTTTCTAAGTAGCTACCCAGCCATTTAAATAGTTGTCCCTGTATACCGATTAGCTGTAGTTTTTTCAAAAGAATTTTATGCGAGATGGTGTCAAAAGCTTTAGCTAAATCCAGGAAGATCACGATGCATTTAATTCCTCCGTCGATATTATTGGAGATGATTTTCGTCAGTTTAGCAATAGCATTTTCAGTACCTAATCCTGTTCGGAAGCCATATTGTCTTTTAGAAAGTATATTATTATGTTCAAGGTAAAGGGTGAGACGGTTCTTAACAATTTTTTCAATGATTTTTGAGACCGAGTTTAGCAGAGATATTGGCCGGTAATTTTGAATCTGCGACTTATCTCTCAGTTATCTTTTCCTTCGTAAATTTAATTATTTTTTGTAATGAGCTTGTACTAAAATATTATCTGGATACCTTTTCGCCTTTTCATTTAGTTGGTTTCTTCTGTTGATAGATTTAACAACGCTAGGAGAGATCCAGGGGGTGAGTTTAAACTGGCTGTTTGATATGCGTTTCTTGCTAGTATTTTTAGATATATATGAATGCAGTTTACTAGTTAATTCCTTCATCGCAATGTTCGTGTCAATTTGGTCAAATACGTTTTGCCAGTTTTCTGAACGCAAGTCCTCAAGTAAATTAGTGTAGTTTGTTCGAGGGACGTATTTAATTTTAGCAGTTGGGGGAGGATTAACTTTGAGGCAGAGGGCTGTAGTACAGTGATCCGAAATCGATGTGTGGATAACAAATGAGTCAATGAAGTTAATATTTTTTTACATTTATATGGTCTAAACAGGATTTAGTCGCACCCTGTTCACGAGTGGCAGTGTTGATTGTCTGAACAAAACCGTTTTCAGCAAGACGACATAAATAATCTTTTGCTTGTTGGTGATATTGAGGAATAGTATTAATATTGAGATCGCCTATAATGATTTGACGTGTAAATTTTTTAGAACTATTGATGGTTGATTGAACCGAATTCAAAAAAGTGTCGATGTTTTGAAAAGATGGTGATCAATAAATTACAAAAACACGTAAATAATTATTAAGTACAATTTTTAGACAGTTTTCTTGCGATAATACAATTTCGTCGACTTGCGCTTTAATTCCGTCCCTTATGTAAACGACAATCCCGCTAGATTTATTAATATTTATAGTTGTGTGATATTCTGTGAAAGTATTTATAATTTTAGAGGTATAATCTTTATGGATCCAACATTCCGATAATATTATGACATCGAAAGTATAAGTAACTTGATCAAGAAATCATCAATGTTTGATGAAATACTTCTGATATTTTGATGAATTATTTTTAAATTATAAGAATTCCAACAATAATTATTTAAACTTTTAAGATCGTCTATCACATTCATGGTACAAGTTATATCGGTATCATTATAAATATCACACGGTAATTGGATCACAAAAACATTCCAATGAACGTTGACCCAATAAATGTTGCAGAATTTGTGGATTCACTTCCAAAGTAAGTATAACACAGTATACAGTAGTATATATAAAAACAAATATAACCATAGTAGTCTCACAAATGTGATTGCAAAAATAATAAGTGTTGGAGTTGGAATTGCGGAAACGGTAGCATATTATAATAACACATGCAGATGAGCGAGACAAGACATACCTCGAGAGTGTATTTAGTTGGAATAATTCAAACTTATAGCGATGCCAAATTGGATTCATTCGATATAGTAATTGCCTTTGTTCCTCCATCCTTCCGAACATATGTTTGTCCCGCTTTAATCCAGGTAAATCTGTATTTTTTGTCGAAAATTTCGCGTTCTGGGATACCTCTAATCTCCAAGTTATTGGCCTTGAGTTTCAAGCACCACAATCCTGGCTTCCAAAGCTGAGTTCTTTGTATATAGCTCATCATTGCGGAGTTCAACCTCGCGGATTCTGGTCAGTAAGTCCTCGTTCTGTGCTCTCATGAACTGAATACTTTCAAGTATTTTATTATTTTGTTCCATGATGTCATCTTGTTTTTTTTTCCAAGTTGGTAGTTTTGTTCATCCTGAAGGTCTTCTAGATTAGTCGGGGTCTTACCGGCGGACGAAGACGATGATGTTTTGTTGGCCTTCCAATAGTTTTTTTCCAAGTTGGTAGTTTTGTTCATCCTGAAGGTCTTCTAGATTAGTCGGCGTCTTACCGGCGGACGAAGACGATGATGTTTTGTTGGCCATATTTTTTTCCAAGTTGGTAGTTTTGTTCATCCTGAAGGTCTAGATTAGTCGGCGTGCCGGCGGACGAAGACGATGATGTTTTGTTGGCCATATTTTTTCAAGTTGGTAGTTTTGTTCATCCTGAAGGTCTTCTAGATTAGTCGGCGTCTTACGGCGGACGAAGACGATGATGTTTTGTTGACATATTTTTTTCCAAGTTAGTTTTGTTCATCCTGAAGGTCTTCTAGATTAGTCGGCGTCTTACCGGCGGACGAAGACGATGATGTTTTGTTGGCCATATTTTTTTCCAAGTTGGTAGTTTTGTTCATCCTGAAGGTCTTCTAGATTAGTCGGCGTCTTACCGGCGGACGAAGACGATGATGTTTTGTTGGCCATATTTTTTTCCAAGTTGGTAGTTTTGTTCATCCTGAAGGTCTTCTAGATTAGTCGGCGTCTTACCGGCGGACGAAGACGATGATGTTTGTTGGCCATATTTTTTTCCAAGTTGGTAGTTTTGTTCATCCTGAAGGTCTTCTAGATTAGTCGGCGTCTTACCGGCGGACGAAGACGATGATGTTTTGTTGGCCATATTTTTTTCCAAGTTGGTAGTTTTGTTCATCCTGAAGGTCTTCTAGATTAGTCGGCGTCTTACCGGCGGACGAAGACGATGATGTTTTATTGGCCATATTTTTTTCCAAGTTGGTAGTTTTGTTCATCCTGAAGGTCTTCTAGATTAGTCGGGGTCTTACCGGCGGACGAAGACGATGATGTTTTATTGGCCATATTTTTTTCCAAGTTGGTAGTTTTGTTCATCCTGAAGGTCTTCTAGATTAGTCGGGGTCTTACCGGCGGACGAAGACGATGATGTTTTATTGGCCATATTTTTTTCCAAGTTGGTAGTTTTGTTCATCCTGAAGGTCTTCTAGATTAGTCGGCGTCTTACCGGCGAACGAAGACGATGACGTTTTGTTGGCCATATTTTTTTTTCATGGCTCCGAAGGTGTGTTTTGGCTGGATGTCTCCGCTGATATAGTAGTGACAACAGCGGTCCCTTTTACATTGCTTGCACTTCTGTTGGGATCGACGTTCTTGAGAAAGTCTACCGTAGGTATTCTCCGTTATCCCTCCACAGGCTAGATGGTAGGTGCCTTTGCATGCCAAGCACACAAATATCGACTCGTCAGAGAGAATCACTTCAGGGCATACACGGCAATCCATTCTGGATAGTATTTATTTACTACCGACGTCGATACACGTTAAAACTTTCAAATTTTATTTTTACTTTAAAACTTTTACTAGTAAACTATGTAAGATCACTTTATTGTAAATTTTAAATATGTTAGGACTTATACCCAAACAGGAAACAGAAAGAGCTTCCCGATTTGATTACATTAAATAAACTTTTAGACGGAGCTAAAATAAAATGAACTAGTCAGTGAGTTGTACTGTTGTTGTCTTCCCTACTTCTTCGAAGGATGTAGATTTGAAGGCAGATAAGGTTCCGCCATTGTTTTTTTACCGTGTTCCAATATATGATTTATGGATTTGAAGTAATGAAGTTTTTTGGTATATTATATTTAAATCTAAGAATTTAAATTTGTTGAATAACTCACTGGTTGGTTGAAAATTCAGATGGTTTTTTTAGAATTATTATACAGTCTTCTTTGGACTTCCATTTCCAATGGGCCTAAGTTTGTTTCTACGCTCTTCTCCAGCCTATTATTCCATATTAAGCAAAATCTTAAAAGGTTATAAACATAATTCAACATACGTTCAACTTCAAAATCCATGTGAAAACAACATTCACAAATAGCTAATTCCGAGATATAAACGATGTTAAAGATGGCCACTCATTTATGGACTGATAAAAATAATCAGCTTTCGACGCTGAAATACAAATTAATTCGTTAGAGACCCGGGATTTCCAAACTAACTGCTGTGGCTATTACAGTAACATTTTATAATCCGGAAATCAACACTTTGGGGCTATGCCTTACGACGGCGGGACCACTGTGCGGCGGCGCCCGCAGCTATCCGCGTAGCGCAGGATCGCGAGGAGTGAGGAGTCATTTCCACCAGGGAGATGGAGTGGGGGTCACGATCCCCAGCAATGAGGAAGCCACTAAAGAATAACATTTTGGATTAATTCCACATAATTGTTTCGTTGTATCAAATGCATTAATAAATAAATAAATCTGGGATCGGGGAAAGGAAACTAAAAAAAACTGCTCTGGATTTAAATTTATTTCAGTAAATTTCAATCTACTTTTAAATACTTTACATTCATCTCTTACATGATAAGGTGGCGAAAATAATATTATAACATAATACAACAGTTTAAACAATTAATAAAAGTTACGAAACGAACAACGCATTTGTAAGTAAATTTAAGAAATTCATAGTTTGCTTCTCGACAAACTTAAATCATTAATTAAAGTGACAATGTTGGGTCTAATACTTCATGACTGTTCACAAAATATCTGACAAATTAAATTAATTGACATATAGGCAATAATGCTACATTTGAAATCGGAGAACTGTAAACGTTTACGTTTTAAATTTTTTTTTTTTTTGTGAAATTTCAGCAATATTATCTCTACAATATCTGAGATAATCATCCTTTAAATAACAGCACTATTAAATTAGAATAATGAGAATTCCCCGAGATCGAAGACCCCTCTGAGAATTCCCCATAATTTGAGACTTCACTCAGAATTCTCCGTGATTTGAGAATTTGCCCAGTTTGAGATTACACTGAGATATTATACTTCACTGAAAATTCCACGACATCCAATGGAATACCGCACTGAGAATTCCTTGAGATTTCTGTGATGATACCTCTCGGAGAATTCCCTGAGATGCAAGACTTCTCTAAGAATTCCCCGAAATTTGAGACTTCACTGAGATTTTACCCGGTTTTGAGATTACACTGAGAATTCACTTCATCGGGAATTCCACAACATCACAATGGAATACCTCGTTGAGAATTCCTTGAGATTATACCTATCGGAGAATTCCCCGAGATGTAAGATTTCACTGAGAATTCCCTGAGATCTATGTGATATCTCTTTGTGTATAAATGCTATTCATACTCCTTGATGGATGGGCGAAGTTATGGGCTGTTTTTACCGGAGACGTAGAGATGACTACAACATGTAGACAAACACATTACAGTTATGATTTAAGGTGATTATTGTCAAATGTAGATAGTTTTCCTATAATATGTTTAAATACTTATGTTTATATCCATTGTTATTGTCACGAGTATTCTGAAGTCGCATTCATGAAGTATATTCATCTTCTCGATAGTAATTAAGTGATTATTCAAGGTAAATAACGCATGCACTTGTTATAGTATACTGAGGACAAAGCTTTGAATGAGTTGCAATCATTAAGCTTCAAGTAACATTAATCATGTTTGATTGTTCTCTTTTACATAATGTAGATAACTTACATAATATGACAGTAATAATATTACACATATATTTTCAAAAGTGTTATAGATATTTTTGTTTATAAATAATTAAGTAATTTCAATACAATAAATATGATATATAAATAGATAATACAGAATAAAGACAATTTTACTCGATTAGAATAATATTTTACTTTCTCCAAATTAAACTGTTACGAATATTTAAAGCCAAGTCAAATAGTCTATTTTTTTCATATTATAGAGTATAATGTAGATAATATGAATTCTATAAAGCTGTTTACAGGATTTAGTTATGGTACATTAAAATTATTAAAGCATTGATGTAATACAGTAAAGCCTTTCCACGGCGGTTTGATGGAGGTGTCCCAAACGCGACGGAAACGCAACGACAACGTGTTACAAATGCATCTCTAACGCGTGATAAACGCTTTGTAAACGCGTCTCGAACGACTTGCAAATGTATACCAAATCCATCGCAAATGTGTCACAAATGTAATCCAAATAGGTCACAAATGTAACCCAAATGTGTCACAAACGTGTCATAAATGTGTCACAAACGTGTCTAAATGTATCCCAAATGTGTCACGAATGTATTCCAAATATGTCACAAATGTGTCAAAAATGTGTCACAAAAGTGTTACAAATATAACCCAAATGTGTCACAAACGTGTCATAAATGTGTCACAAACGTGTCTAAATGTATCCCAAATGTGTCACGAATGTATTCCAAATATGTCACAAATGTGTCAAAAATGTGTCACAAAAGTGTTACAAATGTAACCCAAATGTGTCACAAACGTGTCATAAATGTATCCCAAATGTGTCACAAATGTAATCCAAATGTGTCACAAACGTGTCATAAATGTATCCCAAATGTGTCACAAATGTAACCCAAATGTGTCACAAACGTGTCATAAATGTATCCCAAATGTGTCACAAATGTATCCCAAATATGTCACAAATGTTTCACAAAAGTGTCACAAGTGTATTCCAGATCTGTCATAAATGTGTCAAAAAGTGTCACAAAGGTGTCATAAATGATTTCTAAATGTGTCACAAATGTATAAAAAAAAACGTGCCCCTTACGCTTTACAAATGCGCTCGAAACGCATCATTAACGCGTTCCACACGCGCCACTAACGCAAACTCAAACGCGTCCCATACGTTCCTTAAACGCAGTCCAAACACGTCACAAACGCGTTTCATTATCCCACCCAGTAAATTATCATTTGCGAGTATCTGCTGGCGACGCGTTCGGAACATGTTCCGCGGTGGATATAGGAAAATAACATATATTTTGGTATTAATTTTCGTTTAACAAACTAATTATGTAAAAACAAAATGCTTATTTAATAAAACACATTAGTTGATAAGAGAGTTAAGTATCAACGCTAGGGCATTTGACCGAACATGTTGGCAATTGTCTGTTATTAATGTTTTAAATACAAATCATGGGAATATTCACATTTTTGTTAATAAAAAGCAACAGAAAATTATTGAAATACAAATATACTTGTATCAAAAAAATAAATAATCACGAAGCTGTTGAAAAGTTTAAAAAAATTAAAAAAATGTTCTTCGAAATATTTAAAATCAAAAGTTTTATAAAAAATATATCTGAATTGAAAGCCCTGTTAGTATTATTATTGTCCCTTTATTATTTTACAGAAAATAGTTACTGAAGAATTGATAAAATAATTTCAAGGTTTTTCCAATTGACGAACTCTTACAATAAAAACAGTGTTCTGTTCTATACCCCCGGATGCTAATTTTTAATTTGGTAAAATACAGAACACCTGCGAACATTTTGTAGAGCGGTATTTATCTTTTTAGTGTGTCATAAAGTCTCTTTGTATCTTTCTACTGTGTCATAAAGTGTGTAAGTTTCTCATGTATTAAAGTCCCCGTGTACGTTTTATCGTCTCATTTAATAAAGTCTCCATATGTATCTTTTTATCATTTCATCTATTAAAGTCCCTGTGTATCTTTTATCATCCTATTCAATAATGTCTCCATATGTATCTTTTTATCGTTTCATCTATTAAAGTCCCTGTGTATCTTTTATCGTCCTGTTCAATAAAGTCTCCATAGGTATCTTTTTATCGTTTCATCTATTAAAGTCCCTGTGTATCTTTTATCGTCCTGTTCAATAAAGTCTCCATATGTATCTTTTTATCGTTTCATCTATTCAAGTCCCTGTGTATCTTTTATCGTCCTATTCAATAAAGTCACCATGTATCTTTTTACCGTCCCATGTATTAAAGTCCCAGTGTATATTTTATCGTCTCATTTAATAAAGCCCCTGTGCGTCTTTCCGCTGTTATATTAATAAAAGAGTATCTTTTTTTCGATCTATTATAAAAGGATAAGAGTATTGTAACAGTTTTCTTAATAAAGACTTTGTTCATCTTATTACCGTTTTATTATTTAAAAAGTCAGTGTATCGTTTCTTACCGTCTCATTACATGAAGTCTAAGAATATCTTTTAACCGTGTGATTTAAAGTATAATTACATCTTTTAACCGTACCAGTATTATTTTACAGTTTCCTTAATGAAATCTCTATGCATCTTTTTGCCGTTAATTAAAAGCCAGTGTATCAAATTTAACCGTATCATTATAATGTAAATATATTGTGTTGGTAATTAAATTAAATGTTAACAATCATCCGAATGTCATTGCTGTAAGGTTTCGCATTTGATATAATATTGCCATAGAGTAAAGCAGAACAAGCTCCCGTAATAAATTGAAACACACACATATATACGGAAACACGGAATTATCCAATTAGGGCTCTGGTCCATCCGTCACGCCAATGTAAACTAATTAATGGCAATGAAAGATAACCTAACTGGTAATTCGCATTCAAAAGAAAATTAATCATACATCAAATAGGATACGTACATAAGTTTTAATTGTGATTTTGGATTGAATATGCACGGGCTCGGTACCTATAATATCTGAATTTATTTTGGTATTGATGCTTTAGTACTTCTACAAAATATTTTTGTGGGTTTTGGGATGTTTTAATAATATGTTTTTTTAAATGTTGTAACTCCTACATCAATGATTAATTAAAATATTTTTATTATCTAACTCGATAACTCATCAATTTCAAAAGTCTAATTTAATTGTCGTGTACTTATCCCATTTTATAAAACGAGTAAATCAAACACAATTATAAATAGATTGCGAGCAAGAACTAGTATTTAAAAAAATAATAATTAAATGAAGCTCAGTTCTAAATATTTGTTTTGAATGCAAGTAAGTAACTCAAACGGCTGTAGGAGTTCATTCATAGATTGAATGTCAAATTTTAATACGAAATCATAATTGTTTTGATTTTGAGTTGAGTCTCGGCAAGCGCGCTATATGTACAGATGGTGATACAAAAAGCAAAACCAAGTAGTAAAATGAAATTATCAATGTTCGTTTCAGGATATCTCCCCATTCTCACTTGCGGCCATTTACACCCGGAAAACTAAACGAGGGAGTTCATCCCAGTGTCCAGGATGCCGAAATGAGATTCTTGAAAGACGTTTACTGGCTACTTTAAATTCTTTATTCTTTTGTACAGAATGGAAACCTCGACTTAGCATTAACAGAAGCTGTCAAAGGTACAAGCCTTTAAAATTTTGATGTAAAATTAAGAAAACTGTAATACCTTGGTCCTATTATGGAACGAAAAATACAGATCACCCAAGTGATAATTCAATGGAGGATAAGATGGAAGACGTAACTGAGAAAGATGCCGCACTTCGTAGCTTCGAAATTTACGCGACTGATACTAGTTAAGTTCTGCAGAGTTATTCTGGGCTGGAAGATTTCACCTATGATAGTCAACCTCTGACAAGAAAGGACCCCAGAAGAAAAAGAATAAGCTATTTTGAAGCTCGACTACTTTATTTTGCTAATTGTGAATAGAATAAATTGCATGTATTACAAATGATTTTAAAATTTGGTGTCCCACAAGGATCAAACATAAGACCGGACGTGTTTAGACTTTCGTGATTGAACATGGTAGATGTATACGGAATAAAATAAATATAATTGCTAAAACACTAAAATGTTAAATTCAATCATAAAGAAAATAATATGGAAAACCTAAACAATACAAGGGATTTCTATTGATAATTTTAGTAATATTGTCTTGTCACAATTAAATATTAATAAATATCGTAGAACAACATAACATTTTAATAAATAACAATAATAAAAAGTAAAAAGTTAACACGTGTACATATTATATTACTATACTTCATCACCGGTTAAAAATATTGAGTGGAAAATGGCATGAGACACAAATGTAATTTTTAATAAAAGATAATAAAGTTAATATTATATATTACGCATATTTATAATATGAACGTGTTTAAAAACAGCAGCCACTACACTGAAGGACGTCGCTTATTCCTTATTGTATATTAAATATAATACAGATATTCAATTAATAATTACGTTACACATAAAAATACATCTCTTGACACTGACATTAATCATATTCATATTTGACGCTACGTTAGAGAGTAGCGATAGGAGAGAGAGAGCTGCTCTTGGAAATAACGGGCAATAAAATTATAAATATTGTATTATCTGAATACTTAATCTAAAACCACTACTACATTGCATAAATAGAGGACCTGCGCAAGGAATTCCAAAAAATATATTATGAATTAAATCAGAAAAATAATGACATAATTACAAGTCTCTGATTCTGGCTCCGGAATACTGATTGACAACTGATTTGGTAAATTTGATATTTTTTAGTATGGATTCTATATAAATCAGTACCCATATGGGATTATGAAGTTGTCATGCAAGAATTCAAAACAATTATTTAATAACCAATATTTCTGAACACCCCGGACGATTTCTGACGTCATGTGTACCGTCCGGGTCGTCATCAGATATTCAGTTTAGTTCATATGATGCTAAACAACCCCCAGCCACTTCCCGCTACAATCGGGCCGTTTTAGCGAGATTCAAAATAATTGAACTATTAAAATGTGCTATAAAAATAGCTGGGATTTAGGTTTGATGGAAAGATATTGATTAAAACTAACACGGAGTATGCTGGAATTCCTCATTAGACAGGTTGAAAAAATAATTTTTAGAACAAACTTTTAGATCAGTAAAATTTAAATATGTGAGTTAATTAATAAACGAATACTCAGTAATTTCTAATCAAACGCAAAGATGCTGATATTAATTAAGTATTTCTAATTCACGAAATGGCTCTTCTGCTTTTTTATTCAAAACTTCAATCATTTAATATTTAAAAATAAAACGATAAGTAAAATGATCTTTCATATTAAAAATCAATTAATAAAACTGTTTAGCTATTTTAAAATGATATGAAAGATTTTAATTTTTTTTAATATTTGATACGAAGTTGATATTTTAAGTTAGATTTTTTCATGATTTCAGATATGAGCAACTTGAAACCTACGTTTTTATGTAGAACATTATGAGAGGTTGATTGGCATGTGATATGTTGATAAATTTTCCATTTTATTTATAATTAGTGTTAGATTTTTTAGAAGTTATTATTGTCAGATTTTAAAACATTTTCGCATTGTCTGATCATAATCATAATAGTGTTGTTAGATTTAAAAAAAAAAACAATTACATTACTGCGAGAATCTAAAAAGTGTTATTACATTATTATCAGATTTAAGTTTTTGTACTGGATACAAACTGTCGTAATGTTGTCATTGTCAGATTTTTAAAAAGTTTTAATAAGCAATTTCCCAATCTCACGCTTAAAAAAAAGTTTAATTCAGTATTATCAGCTTTTTAAAGTTTTTATTTGAATAGAGGTTGAGATTGACATTTTGTTATATAATGTACCTACTTAATCATATCCCGACAGTTAACAGCCTGCTATAATACTTTATTGTCAGATTGTGTCAAGGCTTTTGATGTAGAATAACAATTTATTGTCAGATTGTGTTAAGGTTTTTATTATTGGATAATTATTTATTGTCAGATTGTGTCAAGGTTTTTAATATAGAATAATTATTTATTGTCAGATTGTGTTAAGGTTTTTATTATTGGATAATTATTTATTGTCAGATTAATTATTTATTGTCAAGGTTTTTAATATAGAATAATTATTTATTGTCAGATTGTGTTAAGGTTTTTATTATTGGATAATTATTTATTGTCAGATTGTGTCAAGATTTTTAATATAGAATAATTATTTATTGTCAGATTGTGTTAAGGTTTTAATTATTGGATAATTATTTATTGTCAGATTGTGTCAAGGTTTTCAATATTGAATTATTATTTATTGTTAGAATGTGTCAAGGTTTTTAACATTGAATAAATATTTATTGTCAGATTGTGTCAAGGCTTTTGATGTAGAATAATCATTTATTGTCAGATTGTGTCAAGGTTTTTAATATAGAATAATTATTTATTGTCAGACTGTGTTAAGGTTTTTATTATTGGATAATTATTTATTGTCAGATTGTGTCAAGGTTTTCAATATTGAATTATTATTTATTGTCAGAATGTGTCATGGTTTTTAATATTGAATAAATATTTATTGTCAGATTGTGTCAAGGCTTTTGATGTAGAATAATCATTTATTGTCAGATTGTGTTAAGGTTTTTAATATTGGATAATTATTTATTGTCAGATTGTGTCAAGATTTTTAATATAGAATAATTATTTATTGTCAGATTGTGTTAAGGTTTTAATTATTGGATAATTATTTATTGTCAGATTGTGTCACGGTTTTCAATATTGAATTATTATTTATTGTCAGAATGTGTCAAGGTTTTTAATATTGAATAAATATTTATTGTCAGATTGTGTCAAGGCTTTTGATGTAGAATAATCATTTATTGTCAGATTGTGTTAAGGTTTTTAATATTGGATAATGATTTATTGTCAGATTGTGTCAAGGTTTTTAATATAGAATAATTATTTATTGTCAGATTGTGTTAAGGTTTTTATTATTGGATAATTATTTATTGTCAGATTGTGTCAAGGTTTTTAATATTGAATTATTATTTATTGTCAAATTGTGTCACGGTTTTCAACATTGAATACATATTTATTGTCAGATTGTGTCAAGGTTTTTAATATTGAAATATTATTTATCGTCATAAATGGAAATTATGATCTAGGTAACTAATAATAAATGACCGCGTTAACTGCATCAGATTATAAGGTATTATTGTCAGATGTTTTCAATATTTAAAAACTGTACATGTATAGAAGGAGTAGAGCTTTAAAATAAAGCTGAGTAAATGCAGCCACCATAAAAGACTTTACAAATTTTTAAAAATCCCATTTCCAACTGAGAAACATTGACAACATTTACAGGATTTTTATGTTTAAAAAATGTTCCGTTAACAATACAATATGTCCAAATGCATGCACATTTCATTAATGCTACAAATATTCATGTTATAATATATCGCTACTAAATAGTTTTATTGATTTAAATGTATTTTCAAATGGTGTTTCAAATACACCATGAATTTATTATTGTCATTTTATTCCAGTAAAGCCTTCAATTTAAAAGCCAGGTAAATATACCTGCGTATTATTTAATTAAGTTTTACAATTTGCCATTCAAACAAGTGCCTCTTTTTTAAAATCCAAAATCAGTCGAAATTTCAATTATTTATTGTCAGATTAAAATTTTGCTTTTCGCAATGGAAATTAAGAAAGTCAAATTTTATGACAGAAATTTATTAGTTTTAGTACATAATAAATATTGTGTAACATTTCTTCTCCAAAAATTGGATTGTTTTGTCTCAAAGTCATGTTGTAAAAACTATTGGAAACATTTAAATTCATTTCAAAATTCTCCAAAAATTAAGTATGATTTTTATACATTTCCGCGAACTATCAGAAGCATATAAGTGATACATTTTAATATAATTTATATATTTTTCCATAAATTGGAAACGTATTGTCATAAAGTCATGTTTTAAAACTCTTTCATTATAGTATAGAAATATTGTGTCTAAATTTCTTGGCAATCGACAGATTATTGTTTTATTTCTTCCAAGAAGTTACTTGAAAAGTATGAATACATACTTGAATGCATTAAGCATCCCAACTGTATGGACACTGTGTTGCTGTCGATATAGAATCCAATCCAATACAATTCACGAATATATCGTTATAATATTTATTGGAAATACTGAATGGTTATGCCCGAGAATGTTCAATTATTTGCCTACATTAAATATTATTTTGATTGACAAATATTTGACAATAAAAACTCTTTTAATACTGTTTTCATCTGCTTGTTATTTATGTAAGCAAATGTATTTTCTACATAAAATTGACAAAATGTTTGTTATACGTTGTTTATCCACCAGTACAATACACATTGATGTAAAAAGATAAATAATTTAACTGTTATTGACAAGAGTCGAGATTAACTACGATTTTTCCTTTTCAATCCAAAATAAAATGTTTCTTTTTATGATATAATTAAATGATACGAATATGTTACTGAAATATCCGAATGAATGTTTAAAGGTATATGTCACAGGTTGATTTTTACAAGCAATGAAAGCATATCAATTATTGAAAAATTCTTTTATTTTTACCTGGTAGGTTACTGAATTGACTAATTGAATTTACCGTTACTTTAATTCCCGAAGAATTTGAAAACACGGGTTTAATTTAATACCGACTTTTCGTAAGGTAGAACCTTTTTTTGATTTTAGTAGGTTGGCACTATAGCCCAGTGGTTAGAGCATACACCGAATAGAGGAGTTTCCTGGTCACATTAATAAATCAACTGAAATTTCCCCACGGTTTTAATATTGGGAGAATTCCATGAAATTTTTAACATCTGTAATAAATAATATCTAATAAGAAAATCAAATATATTTATAATTTCTCCAAAAGATTGGTATTCACATTGTGACGTTAATGAATTTAAAATTATTTTGTATTCACCATTATATTCTATACAATATATTCCCGATGAAGAAAGAATCGCTTTCGAAGCATGGTAGATATGTGTATATTAGTAAAGTGGTGAATACAAAATAATTTTTAATTCATGTGTCAAATATATTTATTTAAAGTTCTGCCTGCTAAAGTTATCTTACTTGTCACTCGTATTATTTGAGATAGGTATTGAAGAAATCGTATTTGATTTAAATAATAACACGCTTAATTGAAATACGTTTGATTTTAGAGATGTACATAGACTGGAATTTTGAAAGAAAACTTTGAAAAATGTGTTTTCTGATTCGGATAATCGCAAAAAAGCAGTAATGTCACGATTTACCACGTTAAAGAATTTACGTTGTTTAAATCAATAAAAAGCCATTAGGTCTTTTGAATTTTGAAAACCTTTTAAATAAGCATCAGTTGAAAGCTATTTTGTTAAATTCATAAAGAATCACAAGCGATTTTCAATAAAAAGATTCAATAAAAATATTAGCTATACTTAAATTTGCTTATGAAACCACATTGTGAACATAGTGAAATACACGACTTTCCATAAACTTATTTTACCTTCAAATTGTTAATATTTATCTACAAGTTGATATGGAGGTGAGATATTAGTATTCAGATGAATTTTTAAACAGATTATTATTAACCTTATAATCTACGTATCTAAACGCAACAACAAAGTTTTTTATAAATTATATTAATCGTCAACTGGTAGAGCATTTTATATACTTAATGTGTTCAAATCTTCAGATATTAATGCTAATTGCGAATATGATATTTCTTTAAAAACACGCTATAGATATGGTTTAGGTCTGATATTTTAGTATTATTATACGACAATACTTTATAACAAAGAAATAATTAAACCATTAATAGAAGCATTGGTAATTGATATTTCGGCGCCATTGTGAAGTGTTTGCTAGTTTCGCTTTATTTAAATTTTGAATTTCCTGTTCTGATTCTGCGTTTCGTTTCCTGACCGCTAACGACATCTGTACGGTTTAGTTGAAAACGAACCCGTGGCCATCGGATCTCTGAAAATAAAAATAAAATGTTTAAATTAATTTATTCAATAACACTTTAAGCAAGTCCTTGTAGAAGTTTCGTGAAACCTCTCTTCCATTGGAATCCATTTTACAATATTCACCAGAAATCTATCGAGCTCATCCATTTTTAAGACTAAACAATTATAGGTTGGGAATTGTTTCCTTTGAAAATATCAGTTATTCTCCACTGCAGTCAGTGTTGGGTCTTGCTACATTAAAAGAAAAGACGAATATGTTTTATTTTTTCTGTATAAAATTTATTGTTGGACTCCCTCTTTGGTTGATTGACTTTCATGCACCAAGTAGAATGGTTCTAAGAGGGGTGCCTTACCATCGTAACAATATGAACCAACATGAGAGAATCTAATCGACTGCACCCAGTTTGGAAGTAATAAGAACTATTATCGACACCACACGAGCATTGCAGATGTCTTTATATTACATATTTATATATTATATATTATATATTATATATTATATATTATATTATATATTATATAATATATATTATATGTCCTTATTATATATTATATATTATATATTATATATTATATATTATATATTATATATATATTATATATTATATATTATATAATTATATATTTATATATTATATATTATACTTATTATATACCTATTATATATATATATTATATATATATATATATTATATATTATATATTACATATTATATATTATATATTACATATTTCATATTATGTAGTTATTTTTTCAACTCGAATTAAAAATCATTCATATTATGTAATGAAGTGTACAAGCCCAAATGGGAAGTGAATCAACAAATTAAGGGGAACGGCTGCGGTGCCTGTTTCATACAAAACTGAATTTTGGATTGGTGGTCAAAATACCCATGCAAACAGAATGATCTGTTTTTTTTTTTAATTAAAGGTTTAGTAAATATCTAGTACGGATGAGAAGTATTTTATTGGTGATTTGATTATGATATTGATTTCCACCTAAATAAAGATACATTGTTACGTAGTTGTATGAAATTCAGATCGAATGTTGGGTCTAAATTATCTATTCGGTTTAATGTGCTCGGATAATTCATGCGTTATCGTTCCATTGTCTAGTCACAAACCAACATCACAGCATCTTATGAGTAGAATTTGATAATGGAGCAGTTAAGTACCTATAGTTGTAAAACTAACAATAAGGTTTTAACCGTGTGGGTAAATTGTGTGCAATCCGTCATATTATACAGGGCCTTCCACGCAATGTTATCATTCTTTTAAGAGTGTTGCTAAATATATCAAGAGCGGGTTTTTACGGGGAATTGCAACATATCGTTAATATTTCAAAATTCGTATTCAAGTTCTGTGAAAATTCTGTTATTATAAATAACAAAAAATAAACATATCGTGGTTAAATTTATTTCGGCAAGTAGAACAACTATTCTCATTAAATAAATTACCTAGCTCTGATTCGAATTAATTTAATTTGTTATTATGCTAATTATAAAAAAGAGGAGGTGAAACGCAGTTTGTCACCTTGTCCAGACAGTCGTCATTTATGAAGACAATAAATAAATGAATAAAGTACCCGAATGGAATGCCCATCGAAGAAATTTCTCTCCATATTATTGTTGAAGTTGAACTGAAACGGGTCCAGATAGACGGGATCCAATACCATCTGGTCGGCTCCGTAGTCTACTTCGGGATCCGCGCGGGAGTCGGACTGCGCGGACAGCACGGCGGCGCGCCGCTCCAACATGGACGGATGCTGCCACAGGGCGGTGCGGCGCACCGGGGGGGCCAGCAGGTCGGGGTAGGCGATCATCCCGTCGGAGTGCTGTTGCTGTTGATGATTGCTGGCGTCGCCGGAGTACCTGAAATAGATCAAGGATTTTTGTAAATATTTGACATCGACATCGGTTGATGAGACTGAAGTAACTTCTGTTTTTGTGAGTGTGTTATATTTTATTTTATTTGGGGTCCAGTGTTCAATTGACCCAAATGAGCATACAAGTATTGTTTATGTTTTTTATACATCACCTTTGATTGTCAATACTTAATTTTTTAATTCCTTATTTGTTTATTTACTTTTTTTTGGAAAAATTAACAGCAAATCCATAATTTTCATATATATAACAATATAAACAATAAATTATGCCAATTATAAATTTTCCTCTGCTGATGATAAATACTATGAGTAAAGTGTGACAATGTACAGTTTTTCATCAATTAGCTTAAACAATGTCAGTCGGGGGAGGGGAGGGTGGATGGGAACATAGGAGTGGGATAAAGGTAAAAAGATGGTTTAAGTTAACTAGTTTGAGAGTGGTCGCATTATGGATTTTAATTTAATATCACGTGTAGTTGAGTTAAAAATGTCAATATGGTAATAATTTAAGTTAAACGAGTGTGTAGATCTGTAGATAAACGAGTTTTGTTTGGAATTGGTTTTACAATGAGGGATATAAAAAGTAAGTGGCCGTCTGCTGTTGCGATTTGGGATATGAAATAATAGGCGTTTGAGAAGATCAGGGCTATCAACTAGGTTGCGTGCGATTTTAAATAATTTTTTTTTTTTTGATTTTAAATAACACATTTTAAATAACATTTTAAGTACGATTTTAAATAACTTATCTTGAAGGTATCGTTATTTTACTTACATGTGGCACATTTATGGATTATTTTATAATACTTTATCTATAATACCCTTCATCTTTTCTATCTAACTAGTACTGCGGCGCTTTGGCCTTATTACTATTACCATCTCATGGTTTGATTTACTTTATCTATAATACCCTTCATCTTTTCTATCTAACTAGTACTGCGGCGCTTTATTTGCTTATTACTATTACCATCCATGGTTTGATTTACTTTATCCTATAATACCCTTCATCTTTTCTATCTAACTAGTACTGCGGCACTTTATTGTATTACTATTACATCTCATGTGTTTGTGATTTTTATCTATAATACCCTTCATCTTTTCTATCTAACTAGTACTGCGGCGCTTTGGCCTTATTACTATTACCATCCCATGGTTTGATTTACTTTATCTATAATACCCCTCATCTTTTCTATCTAACTAGTACTGCGGCGCTTTGGCTTTATTACTATTACCATCTCATGGTTTGATTTACTTTATCTATAATACCCTTCATCTTTTCTATCTAACTAGTACTGCGGCGCTTTGGCCTTATTACTATTACCATCTCATGGTTTGATTTACTTTATCTATAATACCCTTCATCTTTTCTATCTAACTAGTACTGCGGCGCTTTGGCCTTATTACTATTACCATCTCATGGTTTGATTTACTTTATCTATAATACCCTTCATCTTTTCTATCTAACTAGTACTGCGGCGCTTTGGCCTTATTACTATTACCATCTCATGGTTTGATTTACTTTATCTATAATACCCTTCATCTTTTCTATCTAACTAGTACTGCGGCGCTTTGGCCTTATTACTATTACCATCTCATGGTTTGATTTACTTTATCTATAATACCCTTCATCTTTTCTATCTAACTAGTACTGCGGCGCTTTGGCCTTATTACTATTACCATCTCATGGTTTGATTTACTTTATCTATAATACCCTTCATCTTTTCTATCTAACTAGTACTGCGGCGCTTTGGCCTTATTATATGGAAAGATCTTAACTGTAAAAAACTCTAAACAAGGAAAGGAAAATGCACAAACATTTGGTTATAAACAATTTACTTAAGTTTCTTTTCTTATATTTACTAAATATAATATATTTAATATGTTATTAACTATATGCCGCATCTCCGAGTTTCATCAACGGCTCATAAAGCTGAGTGATACGTAACTCAATCTTATCAATATTTTCAATAACGTTGTCTTTTTTTTTAGTACTCAATTTTAAATGAATATTTTCAACCAGTACATATTAAACAAATGAAAATAATTGTTTACTCTATAATATTTGTTTTTTTCATCTCTTCATAAGTACTTAACTATCATACTATACTCAGATTATCTGGTATACACAATTTATTACTTAATTATTGTACTCTTTTATAGATATATTATATTACCATACTATTTCAATACTAGCTATTTTCCCTTTTGTTTTTGTATAATGGTACTTAATATGAACTAAATTTGTCAATTTGACTGTCCTAAAACGGGATTTGTTCCTAGTTGGGCAGTCAAAGCTTAATAATTAAAGCAAAATAAATAAATATTATTATTATTACAGAAATTATTCCAACAACAAACGTAAATTAAATTATTAGCCCAATGATTGTTACATATTATTGTTACAGCCTTATTAGCAGTTTGAATTGAAGAACATTCAGCTGGAAAATGTCTACATCGGACGTTAGTCCATTTGAAAGCATGAGCATTCTTCCTCAGGGCATTACTAATGGTAGATTAATTTTACATCTAGGAACAAAGAAAGATCAGTGCGCGCGCGCTCTTATAAAAACATCGGGGACATAATGAGTATTTTTTCCAAAATCTCTGTATTGCTGTTATGGCCGTTCAAGGGGTTATAGGCCATTATAAGCAACATAGTTTTCCGTCTGTTGGGCAAAGCTACTAATACCGTGCATTCCTGATAATAAGGCTAATGTATACAACCAGGAATAAAATATAACTTCTTTTGTACCTTTTCCTACATTAAGGAGTAGGTAACATCTCCTGGTTTCACTGGTTACAGGGCCACTTTTTAAAATACTGTGTTCCAAGCTATAGTACAGTAAGCGAACTACAGCAGAGATAGTTATTTTCTGGGGCAGAAGTGCTCTTTGGATAATATATATATATAACAATAATAACGTTTTATTATCTTCTTTTTTTATAACAAATAATGAAATGGGATTTCCCGTGCTGAGGATTACATTTACAAAATATTAAATAACATTATATTAAATTGATCTGCTTGATGAAAAAAAAAATAGTGAGGTGTTTTAAGTGCAGTTGAGTGGTTTCGGTGTTAGTCTGTGTTTGGTGTTGATATGTTTTCTATTTCAGATCTCCCTATGTAACGTATCCAGTGTTTTATTTAATTTTTAAATTTATTAAGGTTGTTGTGATTTTTGAAGGATAGTGAGATTTTATTGTAGAGTTTAGTACCATAGTATAAGAATTTTTTTTTTAAATGTTGTGTGTGTTTTGACTCTGAGATCTAGTTCATCTAATGCGCGTGATTGTTATTATTTCTTGTTTTTGTATTTATGAATGTAAAGTAGTATTGTTTTATTGGCATAAGACCCCAAAGATATGACGAAATCTTTAATAATTCTTGGTATGCTCGACCGATTCAAAGGTGATGGACACTGATGATTCTTGAGGATGAACATAAGGTGTTAAGATTATTGTTACCTGTCTCTAGCGGTGTGGTAGTAGGTCGGATCGTCGGCCATGTTGTAACCGTCCTGAGAGTTGCCCCACGGGGCACGCAGATACTCCCTGTGCTTATGGCCGTGGTACTCTTCACGGAACCTGCAACAATAGAAATTTCATTATAGTATTGTTCGAACATCATTAAAATCATACTTCAGTTTTCCTGGGAAGATCACAGATTTTTATTTTTTACCGAAATAAGGGCATTTTTGTTACATTTTTAATTTTTTTTTTTTTATTTTTATTTATATATTTCTTTTATGAGTTTGGTACAGGGTTCACATTTTTACCAAACTAAGCACAGCCCGTATTATAGTAGTCGATGTTTGTTGTATATCATATACTTACATGTAAAGAATTTAAAAATTAAGATAACATAATTAGAAATAGAATCAGAGGCATTTTAAAAACAATTTAAAGGTGAATGTTGAAAGAAAAGATAATAGTTGATATTTTGTAAATGCGTAAGAAAAATTAAATAAAATGTGAGAGGAATAAAATTATAATTCCTTCACATATATATACATATACATATTTTAGTTTATTTATGAAGTTAGGAATATTAAAACTTTAAATAATTTTTAAATTGTCGTACAAGTACAAAATCATGTGTTTTTGGTTTGAGAATTGTATGGCCTACAAATATCATAGATGATTTAATTAAATACTACAAGTAGAACACACTTTGGTCTTTCGTTTAACCGGGCATCTTTTGGAGGGTATTTTTATAGGCCTAGAAAAAAATATCACACCTTAAATCAATGTTTAAAATGCAAAATCTCCTAATTACCAACCCCTTTTATCCGATATTGTTGTATGGTTCAAATTAAGTTTTTGGTGACAAATTAAGTTTTTTTAAATATGACAAATTAAGTTTTTTTAAATATGACGGTAAAATTAAAATAAAATTATGAGCTTTACAGAATAAAATAAAACGTGCCCTTGTGATGTTTTTTTGTCGTCGCGTAAATCGAAAGATGCGACCGGTGTCAAGCGAGAATTTCAAAATTTTCACCACCTGCATAACGAGTGCGTGATTTCGTTCGAATTTTAGGAAGTGGATCGCCTTAAAATAAATTTTAAAGCTTCAATTTTTCAAAGCTCGCAAAAACGCTCCAAATCTATGGCCGGTCGGTGTGAGTCACATTAAGATTGTTTTTGGACCTTTGATAGATTTTATTACCCCGGTTTGCATGCAAAAATTCGTGACGTTTTTATTCTCGCTTTTAATTGAAGGACACATGTGGAAAATGTCAGCATCTCTTCCCTATTGTTTTTGCGTGTACCAAAGTGTAAAAATAAAATCATCGCCGCCATCGAATCAAAGTTTTGTGTGCCGAACCGCTTTTGTGAGGTTTAATTCTCAAATGTCGAAACAAGGATGGGCTTCAGTGTACACAATTTTACATTCTGTTCATAGTAAAAACCATAACTCAAACAATAATAACAATATTTATAATTCAAAAATGGCTGCTTGTCGATTTGCCTATGCATATATCAACTTTACGTAATTAATAATATTTTTTACATCGAACAACAGTTATAGATTAAACAAAACAAATAGTGTGTTATAAACAACGAATGTATTATATTTTTGGCCAACCGGTTTCGCTTCATTATGTTCACTATGCTTCACTATGACTTAATTATGTTCTCATTGCAATGTTGTATTTACTATCTATTATTATAAATATATGTTAATGTTGTCTCCGTTTTACACATAATACTTTTCTATTATTGTCTCCCTCTAATATTTTGTTCTCTTTTCTCTCTCTTTTGTATTCTATTGCATTCTGTAACCATATATGACCGATAACTCTGTACTATTCTTGAGTTACTATGTTTGTCCTGACGAAGCTTGAGCCATACATTGTATTCGTGGTTTGTAACAAAGTGTTTTTTGATTTAATGTGATGTCAAATCACAAAGTGGTTGCCGCTTATGAAAATAACACATATAGAGCTTAAAGTCTATGAAATACTTAAACTGATAGTATTTATTTTACCTATTTGCTATGTAACATATATAGGGTACCTATTTGTCATAGTCTAGTATACATATTCTTTATTTTAGTTCTACTGCTTCAAAGAGAGCTCAATTAATGGATTATTTATGGAAAAGGCGTGGTTCTAAAAACATTCTTATTGTTTTGGTTTTTCTGGAATTTTTTAATCGAAAGCCCGTTATAATCCAATAAAATGTCAACAATAGTTCCTTAATAATGACAGATAATAATATTAGGTACGTATATTCTAAGATTCCAGAATATTCCATGTCTATTTTAGCGCTTTTCTTTCTGTAATAAATTGGATATATTAGGTAGGTACCAACTAATGAGAGATAAACCGACAGACGCTTGCTGTGGGCGTGTCCCTGTATCCAAAGTAAGGTCAAATTTTCCTTAATCTGTCAAAACATCACACTTAATTATTTTTATGCACATCCAGTCACCTTCCGCAGAACTGGTCACACCTAGTGAGGTAGGTAATGTAACCCATACAGTAATATAACTATGTACTTATATTTAAACATGCCGTATTGTGTGAAAGTGTTAACCTTCTTTCAATAAACCCCGATTTATCGACACTGAAACTGAAGTAATCGATTTAATTGGCTTTTCCAGACAGTTTGGATCCAGGTCACAGAAACCGAAAAGTCTTATGTAAATTGACGATAATAATAATAATAAGAAAATAATTTGTTAATTTACTTTTAAAAAATTGTGTAAAATGTAACTGCTCTGCTATACATTCCAGAGAAATAAACTGAAATAAAAAAATAGATTTCAAATATAATTATACGTGTTTTCCTAAAACAAGCATCCATTTCAGTATTTATCAATTATATTATGGGGCTGATTGTGTAGTTAGTTATTAAGCGCAGGACTTCTTGAAGCACTGCAGCGATGCCGACCTTCGAATAGGGACAGTGGTATTTCATTCCAAAGTTTTATTGAGGGATAGCTGTAACTATCCTCAAATGCAGCGGTTCGATAATTTTTTTCTTTTCAGTAGGTATAGAAAATCATAAATTTGTGCCAGACTCTCATAATCGGGGATGTCGCCACGACATATTGTACTGTCGAGCGAGTCGCACAAATATGTTCCCGAATTCAGCTGTGGGAAGAGCAACCCGCTGCCTGAACACGGTGGGTGTAAATTCAGCTGTGGGAAGAGCAACCCGCTGCCTGAACACGGTGGGTGTAAATTCAGCTGTGGGAAGAGCAACCCGCTGCCTGAACACGGTGGGTGTAAATTCAGCTGTGGGAAGAGCAACCCGCTGCCTGAACACGGTGGGTGTAAATTCAGCTGTGGGAAGAGCAACCCGCTGCCTGAACACGGTGGGTGTAAATTTTAATCTACAATGTTCAAAGTTTTTAGCACTACTCACTTTATCAACGGTAGATACTTTTGTAATGAATTAGATGAGGATAACTGTAACGTTCTAATCATTACAATATGTACTTACACAAATATAATAAAAAAAACAACTAGGGATATATATGTTCAGTAGAGTAGGTACTAACCTAGCCCACACAAGTCGCCATCTTGGTTCAGAAGCTTAGTGGAAATGTCAACAGATGGCGGTGGCGTAGCTCTTCCGCCATTTAGGTGCTAATGAATTTGAAATGTATTCAAGCCATTTTCTTTTTTACTGAAATTTTTAGTTAAAACTGTAGTTTATCACATATGCATAAACAGTCAAAATAAATTATGGGGGCATCCAAATCTTACAGTATTAATGTCCAAGAGTCTCATATGAATCCCGTGAAATGGTAATTTCCCCTCAAATGCAAAAGAGTGCAATCCAATTCGTACCACGATGAACATACTGTGTCCTTTTTAAGTGTATTCTAAACTGATCTGTTATCACCGAGGGGTGTGCGATGTCAGAAAATGCAGCAAAAACTCTGGCAGCGGGTTTTAATTTGCTAATTACCAATAATTCTTGTAACGTTTTTAGTTTATCTCAGATTGCAATGAAATCGACAAAAGTACTATTTCTCGAGACTGCGGAGAGGAGACTACATTTAGCGAATGACGTTTTTAAATAGTGGCCGTGGGTTCAATTCTCTACTTCTGCTTGAAGTCCCCATCATTGTACGAGTAACATTTTACAATTATGGTAGTAGGAGGAATTCAAAATTTGTTAGGTTATCTAATATATTATAAATTTAGAGTATGTAATATATATGTTTGTTTGTTTCATTATTACGGATTATCTCGCGCTGTAATGGATTGCGGGGTGGAATTAAAGACAGTAAAATGGAGTGTTTTAGTAGTTTGACCTTTGTAGTCATCGGGGGTGCGAGAGGTTATTTTTTTGTTAAAAACGAAGCGTTCTGAGAACAAAAATGGAACAATCCAATTCAGTTGCAAAAAGTTCTAATTTCGAGGTCACCGCTACGAGTTCGAATATCCCGATGCGATTTTGTTTTGTTCTGCGATCCAGGTTCCGAAAAATATATTCATAGTTTATTTTTATTTTAAAAAATGACAACTTATGAATACTTGGAGCAAGATGATGAGTTTGTGTATTTGGGAAGTATGCATGAGAGATGTGAAGGACGATAAGCATATCGAATGTGTAGCGTGCGGATGGGTGCGTGTAGATGCCAATCGTAATATTAATTATTACGATGGTTGCGATTGCGAATTGTACTTCTAAGCTACTTGCAGACAGTTAAGGGCAAGAAAGGGACTCACCAATTCACTCACTGCACATGTAGTATTCACTTGTGTTTCGCTGGAGATGCAGTATTATGCTGGTCGGTGATGAGGTTAAAGTTCAGGGGTAATTTGAATGCTTAGCGGAACTTGTGTTAGCGGCGGCGGTTTTAATTGTACTGAGGTGGTAGGTCAAAAAAAGGGGGAATGGAGCAGAGGAGATGCAAATAATCGCATGCAATTATTTGGAATCCAAGTAGGTGACCGATAATTATTAACTGGCGTGATCAGATGTTGTGAAAGAGGTAGCTGTAGGGGTACGCGTAGGGGTAGGAGTAGGGGTAGAAGTAGGCGCAGATGTAGGGGTAAGGTAAAGGTAGTTAGAACGAAATTGATTGTTAACAATAATATTATTTCCAGGTAAAAATTACACCCAGTTTACCAGAATTTACAACCTAAAAACTATACTCCAAACCGTTAATATTCCCGAGCAAGGGCGGGTAGTAATTAAATTAAATCATGTAATATGTTTCAATATTCTCCCTGCGATTGCAGTCCATAATGAAGTGCTGATACAAACCCTGATGTATGGCAGTGAGGCATAGAATTGGCAGAGGAAGGATGACAGTAAACTGAATGCCGTAGAAATGCCGTAGAAATGAGATCTCTGAGGCGAATGTGTGGTAAAACCGTGTATGATGGTGTGAAAACATTGAGATTCGTAAAGAATGCAAGGCTGATGTAAGCATAATGAGTAAGATTAAAAAAGATTGTTTGGGCATGTAGAGCAAATGGACGAAGAGAGGAGTGTAAGAAGAATATATGATGCGAATGTGAATGGAAGAAGCCGGGGGACGCCCAAGGAAGACATGGCACGATCAAGTGAAACAAATACTTGAGTCGGGCCATGTCAGAAGTCGGAATAATAGAAGAGAATGTATGAGACGATGTATGAATGTGAATGAAGCAAGAAGTGTATGCCGAGATCGAGTTGTTTAGCGGTCCGTCCTTTCTGCCTACATCTGCGGCGAAACGGCGTGATGGTTAGTTAGTTGGCGATTGTTTGATCCGTGATATTTGTTTTAGATATTTCCTTTCGTCAGTCATGTGGAGGTCTATCCTCTGTGACTACCATTCCGGGAAATGACCTGATTGTTAGATATATATTTTTTTTTTTTCACATTGATAAACTATCAATTTTTTCACACTCTAATAATGCCTCATGGGGCGTCCCGGTTTGTCACAGCGCCCCCCGCCCCTCCCTTATCGCCTCCGCCCACGCCATTGCCTCCACCCCCGCCCCCGCCTCGCGAGGTTGCGCGTCACGCTGAGCGTAATCGGGAGGTAACAGCTGTCACATTAATAACAGTCGTATAATACGTTCCATAGTAGTACGGCAGGGAAGTATAACTAGCGGTCCACGGACCGATTTTTATAAAAAAATGTAAGTAAGTACTATTCCCTATATATTGTACTAATTAACTAACCATCACGCAGTTTCTCCACAGGGGTAGGCAGAGAGGACGAACCGCCAAACAACTCGATCTTGGCATACACTTGTTGCTTCATTCACATTTATAGAATGTTTCAACTTCTGTTATTCCGACTTCTGACATGGCCCGATTCAAGTATTTGATTCACTTTATCGTTGTAAGTCTTCCCCGATTTCTTCTTCCATTCAAATTAGCATCATATATTTACCTTACCTCCTTTCGTGATTCGTTCGCTCTGCATGCCTAAACCAGCTATGCGTCCCTCTCTTAATCTTACTCATTACGCCTATATTAGCCTTGCATTCTTTGCGAATCTCAACCATTTTCGCACGATCATAAATGGTTTTAATCCACATTCGCCTTAGAGATCTCTTTTCCACTGCATTCAGTCTACTTTCATCCTTCCTCTGCCATCTCCATGCCTCGCTGCCATACATCAGGGTTGGTATCAGCACTCCATTGTGGACTGCTATATTATTTTTTATATTAACTCCACATAGGAGGCCGTGAGGAAAATAATTTTTTCCAGGTCCTGTCATCTTTAAGAATGCTGTGTGGATTGTTTTTTTTGAGGAGAGAAAGGAGTGAACATGGGTCTTGAAGAGACCCATGTTGTAGGCGGGGGGAAACGCAAACGCCGGCAAATCATTCCACAGCCAGGCTGTTGAACTCAAGAACCGTTCTCATGCGACAAATGTCAACTGTGTATGACAAATGTTGGGCGTGCGTATGGCGTGTTTCCTGACTATCCAACGGTGCCGAGTGGATCAATGACGCTAGTTCCTCAGCGCATTTTTATTTCCATTGAAATACCGGTAGAATTAGGGCAGCATTCTCACCTGACGCCTCTGCTCTAAATATTGCAATCCGCTTGTTCTAATAGGGAATTTATTAAACGGACCGCTTGTTTATGCACAGAGTTAAGGTTTTTTTTCAGGTATTTTGGTGCTCCAGACCAGAGGTCCCTCCCAAATTCAACAATAGGACGCACTTGCGATTTATGTACTATAATAGTATTTGCCGGCCCATACGATACGCCCAGCTTGCGAGAGGCTAACTTGGATCTGGCAGCGATAGAGCTCCCGTACCTGACAAGCATGTCAATGGAAGGAATGTTGGGAAGATTGCTTGCTAGCTTAATAGAAGAGGTAGATGCTGCACTTAGGGCCGATAAATCAGCATACTAAGGAATATCATGGGTCACATTTCGTTTTATGTGGAGCTTACCTAACATATACGGATTCGTATTTCATTTTATAAATCACACTGTCGTCATGACGTTTCAAATCATCGACTGGGGTTTAATATATTAATTGATGATTGGTGTGATGGAATTATTACTTACACCGATCTGCATGTTACCAGATGCGCGTTCAGTCAGCGCATTATTTATGCGGAGCTTACCTAACATATACGGACTCGTATTTCATTTTAAAAATCACACTGTCGTCATGACGTTTCAAATCATCGACTGGGGTTTAATATATTAATTGATGATTGGTGTGAGGGAATTATTACTTACACCGATCTGCATGTTACCAGATGCGCGTTCAGTCAGCGCATTATTTATGTGGAGCTTACCTAACATATACGGACTCGTATTTCATTTTAAAAATCACACTGTCGTCATGACGTTTCAAATCATCGACTGGGGTTTAATATATTAATTGATGATTGGTGTGAGGGAATTATTACTTACACCGATCTGCATGTTACCAGATGCGCGTTCAGTCAGCGCATTATTTATGTGGAGCTTACCTAACATATACGGACTCGTATTTCATTTTAAAAATCACACTGTCGTCATGACGTTTCAAATCATCGACTGGGGTTTAATATATTAATTGATGATTGGTGTGAGGGAATTATTACTTACACCGATCTGCATGTTACCAGATGCGCGTTCAGTCAGCGCATTATTTATGAAGAACTAACCGTTGAAAACAAACTGTATACGCACTGGTACTTTTTAAATCCCCCTTACACTTTCCTGACTGTTTTAGATTCAATATCATCCTTTATCAATTAATCTACTAAAAAGCTTATAACTCTTCGGAAAGACGAAAATGATGTTATCAACGCTGATGCGTTTTATTTTGCGAAGCTGGAATAACCAATGTCAAATTTTAATTTTAACGAGTTCTGCGAAGCTAAAATAAGCAACGAAATTAATATCGTCGACATCGTCATCGCTTGATGAATCATCAAAGTCAATGCTGATAGTTAAACGTTTATACATTAAATGTTTATTAACCATTATATAACTTCATTTATTTTTTGTAAACACTATTGAAAACCAGCTGCACTCCAGGCTCTAGCTGTCTAGCCGAGCAGTGACCTTCTTGTCAATGACTAAAACTAAATTAAATATCAAAATAAAATATGTTAAAGAACAAATTATTGACAAATACACGTTTTACTATTATTATTATATTAAATTATGTAATTTACTTAAATGACTAAAAAATTTCAAATACGATAGAAGCGTGATGCGTGACTACTGGCGTCGCAGCGTCTAAAAAAGGAACTACTTCAATCCTAATTTGCGGTTAGCTAGACTTAGCCGTTGGATTAGGAAGCTTACATTTTAGAAAGGATTGGTACATGATTGCAACTTAATTGTATGTATATTTTACATGGAATGTGTGGGACTGCACTAACCTCCCCACATACCGGAATAAACATGTATTATTATTAATGAACGTAAATATCTTTTAAGCCAGGCTTGAAAAGCAACTGAAATACCGGCCCTTAATGGTTTAGTAATCTTCGTAAATGGTACGATTGAAGTTCCCCAGATTTATCCCAGATGAAGATTTGGTAACCGGACAATTCCGCACAGTGATGTTAAAGACATGAAAAAATTATGAAAAAAAACTAGATTAGGTTAGGTTTATAAGCTTTTTTGTATTTTTTAAGAATTTTTATCACTTTTAAAAAGTGTGCCGATTTATCAAAGTGCCGAATTGTCATGGAACCAAAGATTTAGATTGATATTTTGCACTTAAACGTTAAATTGATCAATATTGTGGAAGGCTGTTGTTAAAAGGTTGCGCATCCCTGCCGCACAGTGAACACACGACAGCCTTTGATGAGAAACTCTCTGACATTTAGAGCTATTTTAATAATATTAATTTAATTATTACATTGTGGAGCTGAATTCGGGAAATTCCACGGGATTCAACAGATCGCTTTATTCCGGAATAAAGGATTCATCACTGAAATGACATTATTCCAGAATGTCGCCTCTGCGTGGGCAATCCCTTTGTCATGAAATTGTAAATTATTGTATTCTCTTGTTAAATACTTGTTGAATGAGAACTTAGAAACTTACTGATCTATCTGTGTTCTTTTAGGTTAACACACGCAGTGTCCAGATATTTCTCTCGGGTCTCTGAAACATTCAATGAGGAACTCCAGTCTAATTTTCTTTATTAATAATGACGTTCTTAGTAAAGTTAACTTAAATATCACTATATTTAGTTTTTTTTTCTAAAGTTACTTTTCATAGTTGAAATAATTTTCAAAGTTTCAATTTTTCAAATCCCTCCAAAACGCTCCAAATCTATGGCCGGTCGGTTTTGATCAGTTTTGAGGTGAGAAATTGGATGATTTACCGTACATAATTTTATATTATATTCATAGTAAACCACAACATAAGTAACAAAAATATGTACCTTTTCAAACAAATTAACTCAAAGAATAATACTAGTATTGAGCATTAATATTATAATAATATCCATATTGATAATTGGTTTGCTCATGAATACTCTAATTTATTTCACTAATAATAGTTTTTTTAATATTGAACAACAATTATATAGCTTAAAGTCACCCAAATTAAGTTAAAATTTTTCCAAAACTAAAAAATAATTATTTTAAATACAAAACAAAGCTGAAAAATAAAAATGTCCATACTAATCTAAAAACAATGCGCACGTGACGTCAGCTGTTCCAAATGCAATGGTTCCAACATAACACTTTTTATTCACTTTTAAATAACGATTTATAAATTCTGCGTGTAATTATGTATAATAAAAGTTATATATTCTGAATCATCGTTTACTGATCTATATAAATACATATTTTTACAACAATTATATTTTTCACTTGAGTTTCTTACTGTCCTCGAATATCCAAAATAATGACTTTTTTTAGTGCGTGGACCATTAGGGTGTCATGAGATAAAGTTATTCGAATTTAAAAAAATCTATTGAATTAAGCACAAAGGGAGCTTATAGCTATATTCTATTTCATATAGTTTTGTGAACCAAAATAAATAAATGGAACCATCCACATATATTAAATGAGAACTTTTTAAAGTTTGCACGTTGATTGTCTGTTTTTCATTTTTTTATTCAATAATATTAATTACATACAATGGGAACTTGTACCCGCTAAGCCACTGCAAGTAGTTTGTCAGCAGGAGTTTAGTTCAACAATATTATACGAGTATAATAGAACAATATAGGTGCATGCATGTTGTGATCAATGTACACAAGTTGGAATATGAAAGCAGCATAACAGTTTTATTATAGTTATCCTAGTTCTAATTAAATAACATCGATTTAAATAATTTCTGGTAAATTTATGACAAGTATGTACTCAAGACTTTGTTGACAGAATTTATACATTAAAAATATTTTTACCCATTAAAACTATAAGTGTTTATTGTGTTCAAGTTAAATATCTAAAACGCCATCTATGTTTAGACTTTGAAAAATGTAAAAATAACTACTGTTATTCGCCTTCGACAGTTTTAAAATGCATTTGGAAGGCGAAACAGCTGTTACGCTTAATAATAATTTCCTAGCAGAACTTTTTTACAAAAAAACCCCTTTAAAGTGAATAATAATGTAATTAATAAGAAGAAATTTATTTACAACACTGTTTTATTTTAAAATAAATATCTACATGTTTCAGAAGCAAAGCTCCCTTCATTAGGATAAACAATATAGTAAAAATTCATGAAAAATAATAAAGAAACAGACAATTTTCACAAAAAAATAACAATAAGTGATGAAAGTAGGTAAGTAAGTAATTAGAAATAATTGAAATATTATTAAATTATACATTTATATTAGAATTATAAAATGATTTTTTTTTAAATTATTCATTTAAATAAAATCAAGAAAATAACAGTTATTATTATTATTATCCAAATTTATAATAATATTACTACAAATATGGGTATTAATTGTGAAAATAATTTTATAATAATAATACTCTAAATATGGGTATTAAGGTAAAAATAAATTAATAATAATAATATTATAAATATGGGTATTAATGTAAAAATTAATTTATAATAATAATACTATAAATATGGGTATTAATTGTGAAAATAATTTTATAATAATAATACTCTAAATATGGGTATTAATGTAAAAATAAATTAATAATAATAATATTATAAATATGGGTATTAATGTAAAAATTAATTTATAATAATAATACTATAAATATGGGTATTATTTGTGAAAATAATTTTATAATAATAATACTCTAAATATGGGTATTAATGTAAAAATAAATTAATAATAATAATATTATAAATATGGGTATTAATGTAAAAATAAATTAATAATAATAATATTATAAATATGGGTATTAATGTAAAAATAAATTAATAATAATAATACTATAAATATGGGTATTAATTGTGAAAATAATTTTATGATAATAATACTCTAAATATGGGTAATAATGTAAAAATAAATTTATATTAATAGTACTCTAAATATGGGTATTAATGTAAAAATAAATTTATAATAATAATACTATAAATATGGGTATTAATTGTGAAAATAATTTTATGATAATAATACTCTAAATATAGGTATTAATGTAAAAATAAATTAATAATAATAATATTATAAATATGGGTATTTATGTAAAAATAAATTAATAATAATAATATTATAAATATGGGTATTAATGTAAAAATAAATTAATAATAATAATACTATAAATATGGGTATTAATTGTGAAAATAATTTTATGATAATAATACTCTAAATATGGGTAATAATGTAAAAATAAATTTATATTAATAGTACTCTAAATATGGGTATTAATGTAAAAATAAATTTATATTAATAGTACTCTAAATATGGGTATTAATGTAAAAATAAATTTATATTAATAGTACTCTAAATATGGGTATTAATGTAAAAATAAATTTATATTAATAGTACTCTAAATATGGGTATTAATGTAAAAATAAATTTATATTAATAGTACTCTAAATATGGGTATTAATGTGAAAATAAAATTTATAATAATAATACTCTAAATATGGGTATTAATGTAAAAATAAATTTATATTAATAGTACTCTAAATATGGGTATTAATGTGAAAATAAAATTTATAATAATAATACTCTAAATATGGGTATTAATGTGAAAATAAAATTTATAATAATAATACTCTAAATATGGGTAATAATGTAAAAATAAATTTATATTAATAGTACTCTAAATATGGGTATTAATGTGAAAATAAAATTTATAATAATAATACTCTAAATATGGGTATTAATGTAAAAATAAATTTATATTAATAGTACTCTAAATATGGGTATTAATGTGAAAATAAAATTTATAATAATAATACTCTAAATATGGGTATTAATGTGAAAATAAAATTTATAATAATAATACTCTAAATATGGGTAATAATGTAAAAATAAATTTATATTAATAGTACTCTAAATATGGGTATTAATGTGAAAATAAAATTTATAATAATAATACTCTAAATATGGGTATTAATGTAAAAATAAATTTATAATAATAATATTATAAATATGGATATTAATGTAAAAATAAATTTATAATAATAATACTAATATTATAAATATGGGTATTAATTGCGAAAATAATTTTATGATAATAATACTCTAAATATGGGTATTAATGTAAAAATAAATTTATATTAATAATACTCTAAATATGGGTATTAATGTGAAAATTTTGATTATTAATAATATTAAATTGATTATTAACTCTTTTTCTAATTTCTAAAACTTCAAACCTATCTAATTATAAACCAGTTGTATTCATACGTAAAATTTTAAACCCATAAATTTATATCAGAAGAAAAGAAGAATTATTTAAAAAAAATGTAAACAATTTTAATTATTTACCTACTTTCGTCACTTATTGTTAGTCTGTTCATGTTTATTATTAGTCTATTCTTGTCATTATTTTTCAATATACTGGTGTGGAACGTGATGAAGTTCAGACACATTTTGATATTTATATATTAAATAGTGGTTTAAAGAAAACATTTCTTAAATATAAATAAATGAATTAAAAATTGCTTTGTTTTCACCACTTTATTAATATACACATATCAACATGTTTCGAAGGCGATGCTTTCTTCGTATTAGTATTAGTCTTCTATATATTCCTGATGAAGAAAGCTTTGATTTTGAAACATGTTGAGTGTATAATAATAAACTGGTGAATACAAAGTAATTTTTTAATTAATTTATTCATAGCGATGCCACAAAGTTAATTCCAATCTTTTGAAGAAACTGTAAAACATGTTTTGTTTATTTAAAGAGTATTAAACTAATCACTTGTGACAAAACGTTTAAATTTGTACTTTCATGAATTGACCAACGACAAGAAATTGAAAAACATCAGAATATCATACAAGAGCAGGTACTAAACGGCCATGGAAGGATCTAAAGATCACAGATCAAAAAGGTATTTTTTGTGGGAGGGGAACAATCGATCTGTAACATTTAAAAAATAGTATAGAAGGTATTTATATCGTATTAAATACCCGTTATGTGGATACGTTATCACATATTCTCAGAGGCAGCTACTAATACCAAATATAAATATACCTTATGTCATTTATAACAAACACATCAAGAAGGGAGTTTTAAATGAAAAATCTACAACGTCTACAGAATCTAGTCGTGGGATGTATTGCGTGCGATTCATGTTATGAGATTGCGTTGAAAATGTTTTTTTTTCTGTGAATATCGCACGAGAGTTCCAACTGTCTGGATCCGGTGGGACTATGGAATCCCCGATTGGGGTATGTTGCGAGGCAGAAGGAGAACGGGAAGGAAGGGAAGAGTTGGTTTGGGAAGTAGGTGGCTAACACCGTTAAAGCAATGGATATGTCACACAGTTTACAATTCTTTGAAATAAATTAAATAAAAGCCCTACAGTAGCAATAGGCAGCCCGCTCACTGGGTAGAGAAGATTATCTCCACATTTATGCACCTCTAACCACAGTTGACACAGGAAGAGGGAGAAATGTTTCCTGGCACAGTACACAAAAGTTTTACAATACGATATACATATGTCATACAACGTTTTAATTCGGAATTAAAAAATATTAATATAGCATTTATATAACGCGGTTTTGTGTTGTTTCCCTTCAAGTGCGCAAACTATAACAATCTTAAAAATAGTGATTAACTATCTCCATTCAGTGGTATTCCTACACTTATCTTTTCATATTCCATTTATAAACATAGTATAAGCCTGGAATGAACTGCCGCACCTGTTTTCTGTATCTGTTTGTACATAACTAAATAGAGAATATCAAATAATATTTGTACCCCTTAGGTACATATTCATCTAATAAAACTAGAAAATATTATACAGTATATACAGAGCGATACAAAAATAAAGTATTCACAATAACAGTGCAAAAATCGCAACAACATTTCACGCAGACAAGAGTCGGGTGATGTTGAGCAAAAACTGAGTTTACATAAAACAGTAAAATGAGAAGGAAACCGAAGTCAAACGTCTACCGGAGGCTTGGGAAAATGGCTTTTTATAATAAATTGAAGAGATGTTAAAAATTATCGACAGCGGGATTTTTAAAATGATTTTGTTTTTAAGCCCGTTTGAATCCAGTCAATTTCTGGATTAGTAAGAGCTGGGGGAAGTTTAGTCCAAATGAGCGGCCCAATTACACAAAAAGAGCGATCATAGTAGACGACTTGATTCGACCTTGAAAGTGGTGGTTTTTCACCAGGGTGATGATGCCGAGGGCAGGAGGTATCTACACCCACACCTACCACAAATTCGTTTATTTATTCATGGTTTATTAAGAACAGTGATAAGACATGCTACATATTGATAGAGAAGCAAAATAAAAGTTAGGTGATCAATCCATTTACAAAATGTCGTTTCGTAGCGGAAATTTGGTAGTTCGTTTATAAAGTTAGACTTTTAAGGTTACAATCTTCCATAGTAGGTCTTTACAGTGTTGATAACTTACTAACCACCACGCCGGTTCCCCGCAGGGGCAGGCAAAGAGGGCGGACTACCAAACAAACCGGTCTTGGCACACAGTAATTGGTTCATTCACATTCATACATCGTCTCATACATACTTTTCTGCTGTTCTGACTCTTGACATCGCCCGACTCAAATATTTGGTTCACATCTTCCCCGGGCGTCCCCGGCTACTTCTCGCATTCACATTCGCGTTCATTCTCTTGGAAGGACGAGTGCACTTTTTCAGGGCACTTCTCCGTCACCGCATGGGAAGCCTATGGCGCAAAGTACGCCAATCCAAGAATACCATCATTACTGCCACGGCTGCATGGGTGGAGTCTCCCTTGGAGACGGGAGACCGTCAAATTTCCACCATAAACTAATGGATGGATGAACTTATTTTGCATATTTTACTAAGTAATCTTTATCTATATATATATTTTTTCATCACTTATGGAAGTATTGCATTGCACTACCCCTGCATAGTGCACCTTCTGGAATAAACAACTATTATTATTATTATCATCATTATGGAAGTATTGCATTGCACTACCCCTGCATGGTGCACCTTCTGGAATAAACAACTATTATTATTATTATCATCATTATGGAAGTATTGCATTGCACTACCCCTGCATGGTGCACCTTCTGGAATAAACAACTATTATTATTATCATCATTATAGAACAACATGTTAGTGAAGGCTCTTTGAACGGAGTTATACTAGGCGACTTACCTATATATTTTGAACGGAGTTATACTAGGCGACTTACCTATATATTTTGAACGGAGTTATACTAGGCGACTTACCTATATATTTTGAACGGAGTTATACTAGGCGACTTACCTATATATTTTGAACGGAGTTATACTATGCGACTTACCTATATATTTTGAACGGAGTTATACTAGGCGACTTACCTATATATTTTGAACGGAGTTATACTAGGCGACTTACCTATATATTTTGAACGGAGTTATACTAGGCGACTTACCTATATATTTTGAACGGAGTTATACTAGGCGACTTACCTATATATTTTTAGATTATTTGCTTATAGGTTAGGTTTTTTTATTGAATATTACTCAATACTTATGCAATACTCGGTCGCTAGTATGGAGTGCCGTTAGTGGAGGAGGGCCATAAAGAAAACTGTAAATGAAACCGGGCGGTGAAATAAGTTTGGAAAACGTAGGTCAAATTAAATAATCGCATTTTCGCGAACGTCACGTTTCGCCAAATGAAAATGTCGGTGTTTGATACGAGGGCCCATTAGGCCGGGGCGGTACGGGGGCGGTGGGCACAAGGGGCGAAGGGCTCAGCGTGGGTGTGCCCTCCGCCCCCTTAAGTGCCCGTTCTGGATACTTACCAAAATTATAATAGCGGGGTGCGGGGTATACCCACTGTAAAGATAATCTCTAGAAATGTCATTAACACCGAATTGAAAAAAAAAAACTGATGTCACCAAGTGACTTAAGTTCATAAAAAGTTATGGTACTTAGTTATTATTACGCGTGATAGCTGTTTCGCCTTAGGAAGATGTTACTATTTGACATAAACTGTCTATATATAACTAGGTAGGTAATAAAAACGAAAACATTTTATGAGTTTCAATATAAGTTCCTATATAGAAATTATATAAATAGATCGTGTGTGAGTGGATTCTCCACAGTTTGATAATACCCTCGGAAGGCGAAATAGCTGTCACGCGAAATAATAATAACCTTTTTTTTAACAGTAACTCCACACGGGAAATTAGTTCCTTCAAGGCCTATATCATCTTTGGGGATGCTGTGTTAGAGAATATGAAGGAATGAACCTAGGAGGGAGGAAACACAGAGACCGGCAGATCATTGCACAGCTGAGCTGTGAAGACAAGAACGAGTCGTAGAAGCGACCCATTCTCATGTGACGAATGTCAACCGTGTGCAAATCTTGGCGCGTGTTTGACGTGTTTCCCGACTGTGCACCGGTGCCGAAGGGATTAATAACGCTAGTTCCTCAGAGCATCGTCCATTAAAATACCGGTAGAATAACGACAGCACTCCCACCTGAAGTCTGTGCTCAAAGATTGCAATCCGTTTGTTAAGACAGGCGAATCTATCAAACGGACCACCCGTTTCTGGACAGAGTCAGGGGTTTTTTCAGATATTTTGGGGTTCCCGACCAGAGGTGGCTGCCAAATTCTACAGTGGGGCGCACTTGCGATTTGTACAGGGTCAGCAGTTGTGTACTATCAAAGTATCTGCGGGCTCTGTACAATACGCCCTTACCTGGCGGATAAACGAAGAAAGGAGTGCAAGAAGAATATACAACGCGAAAGTGAATGGTAGAACAAGTTGGGGACGGCCGAGGAAGACATGGCACGACTAAGTGAATCAAATATGTTATTCGAGTCATGTCAGAGTCAGAAAAATAGCCGAAAAAATTGTATGAATGTGAATGAAAAAGAACTATCTACAAGGACAGTTGATTGGCGGTCTACTATGGGGACTTGTTAGATAGGAGGTAATTATTATGTTCACTTCGGTCACACAGACACGCCCGCAATACACTTCTAGCTTCACGCGGGGAATGCTTGCTACAACTCCCACTCGATTGCTAAATTTTTAAAGTGGTTTCCTTAAAAATACATGGAATTGAAAGGATTGACGTATTTTTGTACGGTGAAGCGAAACACAAAAGGTAGAGGGTTTTTGTCTAAAAGAAAGACAAGCATTCTCGGGCTATTAGTAACCTAATCTATGTCTACGTATCTTTTTACGTTTTCTCATTTATTGTAATGTAATTCTATCTGCAATCTCGGTAGTATATTATTGTTGTGCAACTGCTTTATGGAAATTAATTAATAACTACTATTATTGACCTGTAGTTTTTTATTCTTTTAATATTTATTTTTAAATCAATTTCAGCACATTAATAACCCTATATTTAATACAAATAGACTACAGCACACTTACAATACTCCTCTCAATTTTAATGCAGAGTTAATGGTTAATGGCCGCTGTGTTTCCTCCGTCCTACAACATGGGTCTCTTCAATACCCAAGTTCACTCCTTTCTGTCCCCTAAAAGACTCTCCGCACAGCACCCGCAAAGAGGATGTAGGACTCGAGGGAAATTACTACCATCAGGGTCTCCTGTCTAGAGTTGCTGTAAAAAAAAGAATTCCAAGCGTCCGAAGCCAGTGTTACTATGGCATTCCTGATATGTGAGGCTGAGGGAGCGGGGCTGGGATGGAGACGAGGAGAAGGAAGGTTGAGGAGTGATGTTGTAGGAAGGAGGTAACACGGATTCCGGAAAATCATTACTTATGCGCAACTAGAAAACCCACAAGTCATTCTTTATATCGCCCCAATGGAAAACATCTATAATAAATTAACTAAACATAAAACTCATCTTTACAGAAAACCATATTCATAAATTGAAGAAATGCACAAGTAAATTGCTTGGCTAGGCCAGCCGGTCAGTGCTTACCTAAACTCACTTATAGAATAATTTTTTAAAAATGATCACATTTTTAGTGATTTATTCTCTGTCTAATCCGCCAGACCGAGCGCGATTGGTGGGCGGCGAGGCTTATAACTGTTAGTATAAATCTAATAGCATATTTAATATTTTTTCATTTATGAGGAAAAAAGGAATAAATTCACATGTAGGTTATATATATTTTCCTAATATATATATTTTTGATTTTTAATTTTTATAATTTATTAGGAATTTCAAAGAAAATTTATTAAAATGTATGAAAAAACCAATTCGTACAACTAGAGCCTCTAGAAGGCTGTAGTGTAGAATGTTGCCAAAGATCCACTCTAACAAATCTCTCTTTATATGAACAGTTTGTACCATGTGCACTTGAAGAAATAGCTCAAGTCTATTCAATATATGCAGACTTTGTAAAAGTATTTAACAAAGTAAACCATAAAATCGTTCTTAATAAACTTTGTAAATTAGGCATGAAGGGTAATTTATTAGACTGGATAGAGAGTCACCTTACCAACAGAATTCTTCAAGTAATTAATTCTAACCTGTCATACAAATTCGTGACTACAAGTGGTGTACCGCAAGGTTCATATTTAGGCCCAATACTTTTTTTGTTTGTTTATTAATGATATTATAACTGTTTTGCTCTTCGCCGACAATCTAAAACTCATCAAACTAATAAAAACTATTGAATACTTTACATTTAATTAAATTTAAATAAATTACAAGATTGGTGTGAACTTAATAAACTTTTATTAAATATTAGTAAATGCCACACAATCAGATTTTTTAGAATAAATTATCCTCTCAACTTTCGACACAAAATCAACAATACTTCCCTCTCGTCTGTCAACGAAATTAATGATCTCGGCATTGTTTTCGATTCTAAATAAAAAAATTCTTAGACATGTCAATTAAATAACTTATAAATTAATGAGTCATTCAAAAATTAACTTGTTCCCAGACTTCACGCAGAAGGTAATACATTTTCAGACATAGTAGATATGTTCAACTGCTCGGAATACAAATACAAACAGACGATTATTGCATACATCCTCAACAATTATTAATATATGTGTCTAGAGCATAAGTATCAGCGAATGCGAGGTATGGTTTGAATATTCGCCTCTGTAGCTAATTATTTGGAATGGTACCTACACTATGTTATTCCTGTATTTGATCTTGAGAAAAATTAAATATTTAGTTGTTGTATTTCGTGAATGCTATCTATTTTATACATGTACCTACTGTAATGTGCTTTCCACCTGCGTGACTATTGTAATTAACAAACATATAAAAGTCCATATAGGGCGTGTATAATATAATAAGTAAATAAATGTTAGGAGCTGGACGTATTGTCATTTTAGAGTATTTGCAGAAACTAAAAGTGGCTTGAAATGGCTTCAGTAATGATACGTGACCAGATATGAAGCTATGCAATATTATGAAGTCATGGAACTTCCCGCGTCTACAACATTCAACCTCAAAGTATTCCCCGATTGATAATGCCATCGTTCCAGGATCTCCCGGCGGTTGGACTCTTGTAAGTATCATAGAAATGTTAGGAGCTGGACGTATTGTCATTTTAGAGTATTTGCAGAAACTAAAAGTGGCTTGAAATGGCTTCAGCAATGATACGTGACCAGATATGAAGCTATGCAATATTATGAAGTCATGGAACTTCTCGCGTCTACAACATTCAACCTCAAAGTATTCCCTGATTTATTGATAATGCCATCGTTCCAGGATCTCCCGGCAGTTGGACCCTTGTAAGTATCATAGAAATGTTTCTTTTTGTAGAACTGTACTTATTTAAAAAAAACTTGCATGTTGTCCGCTGTTAGTGTAGTGAAGTTTAAATTATATTTTTCAGCAGTAATTCATTTTATAATTTAAAAAAAATTACATTTTCTTACTTTAAATTAAGAAAAAAACAATAATGTTTGAATGAATCATATTATAATCTTTGATAACATTCCTCTCTTCAGAAATATTAAATTCAACAAGCTTAAATTTGATTCTCAAACTTTCGAAAGCTTCTAAGCCCCACGCATTTTCAAAAGTTCAAACTCGACACGTGTCTTGCCGCTGGAATAGGTACTGCATATACTGGGTGTACTAGGTGTACTGGGTGTACTCGGTGTACTGGGTGTACTCGGTGTATTGGGTGTACTAGGTGTACTGGGTGTACTCGGTGTACTGGGTGTACTCGGTGTACTGGGTGTACTCGGTGTACTCGGTGTACTTCAACTTTGTAATGATATTTATACCTCCTTTACTTCAATGCGATGGTAATAATCGAAACATTTTCATAATCGAACAATCCGTTTTCAAAGTAAAATGAATAATCGAGTCATGCGGTTAACTAACCGGCTAACCATCTCGTCGTTTCTCCGCAGGGGTAGGCAGAGAAGACGGACCGTCAAATCACTCGATCTTGGCATACACTTCTTGCTTTATTTACATTCATACCATCATGCTCATCACTTTCATGGTCCGACTCATGTATTTAATAATAATAATAATAATGATAGTTGGATAATTTGTATAGCGCCGTTTTTGTGAAAAATCACCTGAAGGGCGCTGTACAAATATAACTTCCTGTTCTCCATCTAATTGTGTACAAACAGATACAGAAAAACATACTTATCTGGCAGGTCGCTTCAGATAACACAGTTTTATTAGAAAATTTAAGCTTGGAGATGATTTTTCCAGTTGATTCACTTGATCGTGCCATGTCTTCCTAGAACGTCCCCGACTTTTTCTTCCATTCACATTCGCATCCATGAATTCTACTTACACTATTTTTTTCGTTCATTCGCACTACATCTCAAAACCATCTAAGCGTCCCTTTGTTGATCTTACTAATTACGCCTTACAGTAGCCTCGCATTCTTTACGAATCTCAACATTTTTAGCACGGTCATACATGGTTTTAACACATACTCGTCTCAGAGATTTTATTTCTACAGCATTCAGTCTACTTTCATCCTTCCTCTGCCAGTTCCATGCCTCGCTGCCATACATCAGGGTTGGTATCAGCACTCCATTGTGGACTGCTAGCTACGAGTCATGAGGTTGGTGATCAAAAACAACAATTTGATATGTCGAAATCCTGGTCCAATTATATATTTCATCCATAAGCCCCGTAACATAAAAATAAGTCGTCGCAATGTGGATTAACCACATTTTGAAAATGGCCTTAAACGCCTAAACAGCAGTCACAATAATAACAACTAAAAATACTAGCAGAACTTAATAATATTATTTAATTTGATTTACATTAAATTTAAAAAATAAATTAAATGGAGTTGTACGAATTAAACAATAATTATATATACTAAACAATATTACAGAATGATGGTAGAACATGCTTAATAGGAATAGGTGCCACAGTGGGGTTAGTAAAGAGTGGGGGAAGAGATACAGATTGAGGGAGAGGTGAAAGGAAACATATTTAAAATACTTAGTAAATAATAGACTCATTATCATTAAGAGATTTCTTTATTTCCAAGGATTCTCAATTATTTAAGCGTTTACCTTTACTATTAATGTGAAGAATATTGATCCCCGTATTTTTACAAAACTACGATTGCTTGAAATAATATGATTAGCGAACTCGGAAAAATTATTATTTTTAAGACATCTTATAATAATAATAATAATAAGAGTTAATTTCTATAGCGCAGTTTTGTGAAGGTTCACCTCAAGCAGGTTCATCTTATATGTTCTTTGATTCTAATGTCGAAATAACGCCTTATTTTTAAAATACAAAAAAATGAAAATGAAAAATATATATTTTTTAAATTTTAAACAAGTTTTGCCTCGGCCGAGAATTGAACCCGATCCCCGAGCATGGAAGGTAACTATGCTGACCGTTACACCACCAACTGTTTTATGTGAAAATCAAAAAATGAAACTGTGGGGCAAGAACGTAAGTACGGCGGAGTAATTAATGAATATGTAATAAATTAATTAAAAATGTACTTTGCATTAACCACTTTATTAATGTTGGTATGTACGAGTATATATTAATAAAGTGATGAATGCAAAGTATGTTATTTAATTCATTCATTAATAATGACGCCACAAAGTGAATACCAATATTTTGAAGGAATTATAAAAAATGTGTACTGAAAATAAGAAATACCTATTTTAGAATTAGCATGTTCCCTATATCCATCACATCCATAATAATATTCATTCAATTGATGATTTAGCAACATACTCGAAACCGCAGGCGATTTCCACATTCTAATTTATGTTCACTAACTACCTACAGTGAAAACAGATAGAAATCTTCGTTTGTGTTAGGGTAGTATAGTTGCATTATTATTCTTTTAGAATCAGTATCATGCTTTTGCTCTATGACCAAAGGTAGGCTGCGTGTAATTTTAACAAATAAAAATAAAAATAAAATTAAAAATAATAATAATAATAATATTAAAGTTTTTTATATTCTTTTTTTTATAACAAAATAACAAATAATGATATCCCCACTAGGATTTCCAGTGCTGAGGATTTTATTTACAAAATATTAAATTAAATTATAGTAAATGTATAGTAGTGTTGGTCTGTAATTGGTGATAATATATTTTATATTTCAGATCTTCCTGTGTAACGTATCCAGTGTTTTATTTGATTTTTAAATTTATTATTATTATTGTGATTTTTAAAGGGTGGTAGGATTTTGTTGTAAATTTTAGTACCATAGAATAAGAAGTTTTTTGTCCAAATGTTGTATTTGTGGTTCCTTGTTGTATGTGTTTTTGACTCCGAGATCTAGTGTTTTTAATGTGCGATTGTTGTTATTTCTTGTTTGTTGTATTTATGAATGTAAAGTAGTATTGTTTTAGAGTATAATTGTTTTATTGACATAATGTTAAGTTTGTTAAAGAATTCGTCAGTTTTAATTCTTACAGGGACTTTAAGGATAATTTTCATGGTGGCTTTTTGTGTTCTGATGAGAAAAGTAAGAATATTTCCATTAGCATTGCTCCATCCGATAATACCATATTCTAATACTGATTACAAGTCAAAGATTTGTTAATTCATTTTTTCGTCCACAGGTGGCGGCACCGAAAAAAAACCGTTTCCAACACGCCTAGCGGTAGTGTTGGAAACTAAAAAAACTGACAATTTATGGAATGGATTAAGCCTTTTGTGTAGGGATAACATTATATTCCCAATTTTAAAACTAATACTATTTCAATATGGAAAAATGACTCTCAATGCACTTTTACTTGAATTTATTCGCAGGGCCGTCAAAAAATCGATCATATCGATATAATAATGAAATTTTTAAGAAAAAAACATAAAATACATTTTAAAAGACACTAATTTTATGTGCATGTTATAAGTTCACTTGAAAAAAAATGTATGTATGTTTATTTACATACATTATATAGATACATTTTATTTTAAAAAAATACGCTTTAATTTTTTTTTTGGAATTAGTGTACGAGTATAGACCCCAGAATATCATGTTAATGGTAGTACTCTTGAAATTAATTGAATGTATAACACACCATAATAGTACTCCCTCTCTAAACGCAATAACTTCTCAATTAGGGAGGGAGGTATTCATTAAACAGAAATCACAAGGATTATACAAATAAACAAAAAGTTATTTTTAGTACTTACGTACCTACTATTACATATTATCATGTAAACAATGTTCTTAATTATATATAATAAATATCTTTAATTTTTAATTATTTTTATTGAGATTTAAAAACCTCATTTTAATATTTAATCATCGTAGAAAACAATATTAACATAACCTAAATGAAATTAATACCCTATATCTCGATTACACTAATCACTTCTATATTTCCTTTCTGGGTTTTCATCGCACAGTGGTTAGGTTAGGTTTAGATTTAAGAATTTCAACGCACAGTGGTTAAGTTATCCCCAATAATGCGCACAACCTCCACAAATAGAGTAAGTTCGCAGCGAGGCGTATTATTCATACTATTTATAGCTACCTTGCTAGTTATTACAGTTCATATAACATTACGGGGAGAGGGGATGGGGAGGGGGAAGTAGGCAGTGTCTGAACGTGAAACACGTTTACGTGGGAAGTTAGAGTTCGAGCTAAATATAGATTAGATGCGAAGGAAAATGCGCAGTAGACTTAAGCGTAGTTCGAATTGTTCAAAAATAAATTACGTACTTTATGAAGCATTACTAACAACGATCATTAAATCATCTAAAGTTACTTTTGTTAACTAATTAATACTCCATATAGGAGGTAACTATTTCCCCATGGCCTATGTCATCTCTGAGGATGCTGTCTGGAGTGTGTTCTTGAGGAGGGAAGGGAGTGAACATGGGTTTTGAAGAAATGATGGAAACATGGAGGCCGGCAAATCGTTCCACAGCCGGGCAGTTGAACTCAAGAACGAGTCGTAGAAACTACCGGTTTTCATGTAACAAATGTTAACTATAGACAAATGTTGGGAGCGTGTTTGGCGTATTTCCCGACTATGCACCGGTGCCGAAAGGATCAATGACGCTGGTTCCTCAGAGCATCTTCCATTAAAATGCCGGTAGAACGAGGACAGCATTCCCACTGCAATCCGTTTGTTAAGATAGGGGAATCTATCAAACGGACCGCACGTTTTTGAGTAGAGTCAAGGGTTTTTTCATAAATTTTGGGGCTCCAAACCAGAGGTGGCTACCCAATTCAATAATGGCCCGCACTTGTGATTTGTACAGGGTTAGCAATTGTGTACTATCGAAGTATCCGCGGGCTCTGTACAATACGCACTTTGCAGGTTGCTAACTCAAGAAATACTACGAATTATTTTTCAGTAATTTCTATGCGGGTAATTAGGAAAAAAATATAAGGTTTCAAAAGACAATACTCCTTAAACTGTAATATTTTAATAAAATAACCAGAATTACTTTGTTTAAACTACTGTTTTTAGTATATAAATATCTACATGTTTCAAATGAATTAAATCTTTTAAATTCTACGTAAAATACGTCCTAGAGTTTTAGAAAAAAAACGTTCATAATTACTTTGACTGCTTTTAAAACTGCACATATTTTCAGACATTTGGGGATGGACGAGTATTTAAAGATTACAAACTTTTAGGATTTTTGTCTTTTGAAACATTATACATTTTCCAAACTGCTCGTATAGAATTTACAGATAAAATGCAAAGTGATATTTAGGGCCATACTATAGCACTAAACTCTACAACAAAATCCCACTATCCTTCAAAAATCACAAAAACAAAAATAAGTATAAAAATGAAATAAAACAATGGATACGTTACACAGGGAGATCTGAAATAGAAAACATATACTAGTATTAACAACTAATACAGGCTAGCACCGAAACCATTCAACTGCACTTAAAACACCTCAATTTATAATTATTTTATTTTTTTCATGAATCACATCAATTCAATATAATGTAATTTAATATTTTCTAAATGAAATCCTCAGCACGGAAAATCGCAGTGAGGATATCATTATTTATTGTTTTGTTATAAAAAAAGAACATAATAAAACATTATTATTATTATTGTTGTTTTGAGTGCTGGGCTTCCAGAAAAGGTGACGGGTTTGTGTACTCGTCCACTTTTTCACAAATAATGTGACAATTAACTCCACCATCTCATTCCTTCGCTCACTTTTATTTGTGTTTGAAGCCCATTTTCTAATTTACAAAACAAAAGGCCGCAGAGAATAATTGCTACCAGTGTAAAAGACAACTTGACAATTCCTACCTTTGTCTAACTCTTAAATTTATTCCTTTACCATTGCAGGGGCGGACTCGCAATTAAAGCGGAACAACGGAACACAAAAAACACTTTCAGAATTGCATAGGCCGAGAACTACACTGCAGATAGAAAATCCGATAAGGTTCAGCATCCCGCGTTCGCTGCAGAACAAAAAACGAAAAAGAGAAAATATTGGAAAACGCCTTCTCAGATTTTAAAATTTGATTATAGCACTAACACAATTTACTGTATAACAACGTTGTAATTTCTAAAGTTTCGTGAAAGCCATCACCCTGTAAATTCAAGTTTAATGTATTGCTCTGGGTTCGGAACCCGGCAACGGTCAGTCAATTAAAAATAAAATAAATATTTCATGTTACATACACCTCACAAGAGCACTCCTGTCTATACGGTGTAAAGACAGGGGAACTATGTAGGTGGGGGTTGTAGGAAAATGGTAGCGGAAGCTCGTTTAACATACGAGTCGCCTTATAAAAAAATGAGTCAAAGAAACGACCCGTTCTCATGAAGCCAACACCAATTATGAATGAGTGTTCCGCTCGTGTCCGTCGAGTTTCGCGTACGTGCATCGGTGCACTGGGGATAAATGCTGCTAGTTCCTTCGAGCAGGCTCCATTGAAATACCCGTAGAACAGATTCAGCATACCTGCATTGCGTCTGTACATTAGAGATAGCATTCGGTATATTAACAACTGGTTGTAAACCACGTGGAATATCCTCCTTTGCACAGAATTAAGCAGGTTAAATTAATCAATTCATGGGTTAATTCACATTTTTACCTGATTAATTATTGATTAATTACCTAAATAATACATTGCACGTTTGCACCACGTTACAGATTAGTAAATGCTCTCAGTATGGCTCCAACGATTGGCCACAATACAGAAAAGGATTAAAAAAATAACGTAGTAACCGAACAGCTTCCGAAACAAATTACCTTAAAATTGTGAAACAATTTTAGTCATTATTTATGTATATTACTGTCTTTTACAAAACGAATGTCCCCGTTATATAAGTCATCGATATACATTTTTAATATTGTTTTATTAAATTTTTAACCTTACCAAAATAAATAAAAAACGCAACAATTCAACTATACATCCTAACACTATATGTAAAAATATATGTACACCTCAGCACGGGTTCTCCCAGCGAGGTGTTCATGAAACACTATATTATATAACTATTGTTAATACCTTATTAATTATAAATTGCATAGAAAACTAAAATCATATAAAAAGTGTGTTCCCCATTGTCAAGAGAACCTCAGGCACAATTCCAAAAGTCTGCTGCCCCAGTTCTGACCTGTCCCATTGTCTTCATAACTCAAACGCCGACCGTAAAAAGCCTCTTGTTTAGCGCCGAGTTGGCGGCAAAATTAATTAATTTCCAGCAGAATTTTTTAGAAACTTTTAGCCCCGTTAATTAGATTTTAATTTCCACAGCAATTAACCAACCTTCGTCGTATTGCCAGGCCGGCCAGAATGGCGCTAGCGAGCTACGGGCGATCAAATAATGTCCAAGGAAGATTACCACATAGGAAATAGAATGCCTAGAAGAGTATTTTGCATAGTTGGGTATTTTTTTGGTTTTTATTATTCATTTGCATCCAGCCATTGCATTTTGCATTGCGTGACGTTTCTCCATTGGCCGAGTTCTGATTACGCGGCACTCCCCGCTCTCTTTAAATCGTATGTTCCGTAATTACATATATAAAATATAATAAATTAATGTATCGAGTGTATTTAAAATCTAGGTTAGCTTCTTCTAGTTAGTTTTGTTTCTATGGACGCGGACCGTAGCTTATAGATCAAAAACATAGATGTCAGCCGTAGTGTTGTTTATATTGAACCCCTCTCCGACAGATACAAGCGGAATATATGTTATAAAAAGCATTAAAATCATTATTCTTCCTCTTTTTACTACAAAATAGTCAGTAACAATAACTTAGGTTGCACATATTAAAAAATGTATATTTTTGTGATCTAATCCCTACGCATGTCTTTTTCTTCTTTTTATCTTCTACTTTCTTTTATGATTTTTCCAATTGTCAGCATGTTAATATAATTAATATAATAAATCCATATGTTTATACTAGACTTCATTCAAATGTGCACATGTGTGCATGTTGCACATATAAAAAAAGGATATTTTTGTGATCTATGCCTTACGCATGTCTTTTTATCTTTTGTATATTTTACTTTATTTTATAATTTTTCCAATTGTCAGCAAGTTAATATAATTAATATAATAAATCCATATGTTTACACTAGACTTCATAGAAAGTAACTATACTCCATTGGTCGCCATGAAACAGGCAGCCGCCTAGTGTGGTGATCTAATGTATCTACTCCATGTTAATGTCTCCATTAAATCTCATGTATTTTATAAATAAAAATAAATAAATAAAAATACTTTAGTCGGATCATGCCAAGAGTTTGAATAACAGAAGAGTATGTGTATTATTTTTTTTTTTTTTTTGTAGATCACTTTTATTTTATTAAAACTCTAACGGTTTCGGAAGGACCCTTCCTTCATCAGGAGAATATAATTTATTTATTTATTCATTAACGCCCCAAAGGGCTTATTTTTCATTTAATTAGGAAAATATAAGGTATATATAAAAAAAATATGAATTAAGTTATTACTTTGTTGTATTCACTAGTGAAGTTTCCGCTTATAAGAATCGTAATATTTGAAAATAAAGATAAAAGAAATGAAAAAAAAAAATAAATAAAATCGTACTGAAAATGAAAAGAACGTAATAAAATACAATACGATCTAGTTTCTAAAAAATAACAGTAAAACAAATTAAAAATATGTACATAGACGTTAAATTTAGTAATATAAAAATAATGTAACACACAGCAGGGGTAGGGAGTTATTGCCTAGCGATTTAATTTTTCCGTCATTTATTTTACTAAAACACCAATGCAATGCAAAAGTGATCAAAATTTACAACAAAATATAGTTAGCATAGTTATATAATATAGTTAAAGTAAAAAGGTTATAGGTAGGTACATAATATTATAATTTAATAACTAGGTCGTGCTTAAAAGTATTGTAGGTCATGTGGAAAATATCCACATTCCCCGCGAGGCAGTTAATTAGCCTAGTAAGTCTTCCCAGAGACATCACCATCGGTAAGTTAGTTCTGGACTTCGGGAAGAAACAGAAGCCTGTGTTGGCGGCGTCGCGTGAAATTATCAGGAACATTAAATCCCATTTCAGCCAGGGTGTCAGGTGTTGATAATACACCGTTCAATAGTACATGAGCCATAAGCAGCAATGCTGTATCCCTCCTAGAACTGAGGCTGCAGATACCCAACATTCCCGAGAGAAATGCTATTGGAAACAGCTAACATATGGGTAAAAACCTAACTCTCTCACGTGGAGGAATCGTAAGAATTTCTTTTGGATTTACATAGACGGTGTCCTCTGCTCCTCATACCTGAGATCCACTATCAAGAATGCTACGCACTAAGCTAAAGTAAAGCAGCCTTATAACTGCAAGGTTTGTCAACTCCTTTGAACTGTGTATGACAAAACCCAACATTTTTGTGGCTGATTTGCGGATCCTTCAAATGTTAAACGAGCGTCAGAGTTCCCAAGTCCTTACAAATTGTCATGCGCAGAGATGTATCTTTAAAATATATGGTTTTGTGTGACCTCGTAAAGCACACATCTGAACACCTTTAAAAGTTGAAATCGACTTTATTGGAAATACTCTAGTCAATAATTGCATTAACATCCTCTCGAATTTGCCTACGGCCTTCTAATGAACGTATTTCCATGAACAGTTTAATGTCGTCAGCAAAAAGTAAAATCAGAACGAATTTGATATTTTTTCGAATGCCATATAAACCGACAAGAAAATCAACAAGGAGGATAAAATACATTTATTTATATTAAAGCCTATCACACGAATACGGGATATTTGTCTCCTTTACCGCGGGCATAGAGATATTACAATACTATGCACTGGTCTAATAATGAATAACACATTTTAATGACATAATTAATCAATTAAAAAAAAATTACCATTAATATCAAACTGAAAATGTGATGATGCCCTTTATTAAGTACCAAAACAGTGTACCATCAGCACAGGAGTTAGTTTATACACCTACTTTATATGCATTCAACCTTTCACTTCTTTTTCATTCTTATCATCGTTTTTGCGAGAAAATGTTTATTGTATTTACTGATTATTATTACTATGTAAACATTCATGTATGTAAGTTTTGGGCATATTGCCTGTTTTATGTAATAAAATAAAACAAAATAATGTATTGTATGAACCGGAATGAAGTGAAATGAGCGTGTGTTGAAACAGATTTGTGTGGCGGTCTATCATCTCTGCATACTCCCCGGGCAAACGACGTCATGGTTAGTAAGTTGGTATTTTTAAACCAATAATTTTGGACGTAAAAACATAAGTCATCACATTTCACGAATCTATTAATAAAATGTAAAATTACGATTAATATTGAATATGATTTTTTCTCACAAATATTTTAGTTTTCTGCCTCACCCCACCAGGAACTGGCAAAGTTATTGTCACGCGAATATACCGCCTTTAAACGACGGTGGACGTGTTTTAGTTCAGCAAAATACAAATTTGAAGTCTCAGTAATATTAAAGATTCAATTTCAGAATTGTCGAAAGGGGTGATAGCGTATTTCAGGGGCGGCCAATCGGTTGAACGTGAGCCAAATTTTCGTTGTTTATTTAGCTGCATTTGTAAAGCGCAAAAAAATCAGAGGTCATTGCTCAATCAATGCTGATCCAGTTTTACCAATCCTATCATTTTAGCGACGAATTTAACCCTCTCCTTACGGTGCTAGAAAATGCCTTGAGCTCCGGTGCTGTGTATTCAGTATACACGGAACGGTTTTTATTATTTGTGATTTACATAACGACATTATTATTTATTCCTCATAACTGTAGTTACTATTTTTTAAACTCATTATTTGTTCTCTTTAACTATTTATAAATTCTATTACTATTTATTACACATAGCGATGTTACACTCCTCTTCTGTACACAAGCAAATGCTTCAAACATAAGAGTAGCACGAGCTCTGAAAATAAACCATAAAATATATTGTGAATGTATGAAATACGTACATTTAGAGTTTTGCGATTTTTTGATTGTGTGAAAACGAACATTTTGCATTTATTGCTGACTTACGTAAACCAATTTATTAATGGTACATATATAAAATGTTGTGTATAATTGATCACACATAAAACGCATGATTCGTCCATTACTGTAGGCAGACTGCCTTGAGGTGATTTTTCACAAAAAACGGCGCTATACAAGTCATCCAAGTATTAGTATTATTATTATTACTAGTGACGACTGCGCATTTTGACACAGCGGATGAAACCTTTAGTTAGTTGCGATAGATAGATATTTTTATTATTATTACTAGTGACGACTGCGCATTTTGACACAGCGAACGAAACCTCTAGTTAGTTGCGATAGATAGATATTTGTATTATTATTACTAGTGATGACTGCGCATTTTGACACAGCGAACGAAACCTCTAGTTAGTTGCGATAGATAGATATTTTTATTATTATTACTAGTGACGACTGCGCATTTTGACACAGCGAACGAAACCAAATTTTTATTCATTATTTATGACCAGGCAAAACCTCTAGTTAGTTGCGATAGATAGATATTTTTATTATTATTACTAGTGACGACTGCGTATTTTGACACAGCGAACGAAACCTCTAGTTAGTTGCGATAGATAGATATTTTTATTATTATTACTAGTGACGACTGCGCATTTTGAGACAGAGAACGAAACCTCTAGTTAGTTGCGATAGATAGATATTTTTATTATTATTACTAGTGACGACTGCGTATTTTGACACAGCGAACGAAACCTCTAGTTAGTTGCGATAGATAGATATTTGTATTATTATTACTAGTGATGACTGCGCATTTTGACACAGCGAACGAAACCTCTAGTTAGTTGCGATAGATAGATATTTTTATTATTATTACTAGTGACGACTGCGCATTTTGACACAGCGAACGAAACCTCTAGTTAGTTGCGATAGATAGATATTTTTATTATTATTACTAGTGACGACTGCGCATTTTGAGACAGCGAACGAAACCTCTAGTTAGTTGCGATAGATAGATATTTTTATAACCCGGCGACACCAGGACCATCAGAAAAAATAATGATTGTAGAATACATGTAATAAAAAATGGAAAAATATCTATTAGTATTTAGTTTTGAAAACGCTTTACTATTAAAAAAAAACGTTCTTCTAGATAATAATTATCACGCGTGACTATATATATTATAAATATTACGTTCGATACTGTTAATCATAATATATTGATTAGAAAACTCAACAATATAGGAATTAAAAATAACTGTCTGTCATTATTAAAAAATTACCTATTTGATCGCCGACAATGTACAGAAATCGGGGCTAATGTTAGTAAACAAGAATCTGTGAAGCATGAGGTTCCTCAAGGAACAGTTATCGGCCCATTATTGTTCCTCATTTACATTAACGATCTATGTAATATGAAAATATAGGGAAAACTTTTCTCATTTGCTTATGATACTGCAATCACAGTACATGGTAAATATAAATAAAGTCAGTGAAAATGCCAATAAATGCACCTCCATTCCTTTCTATAATACCAAAAGGACGGCACCTCTAACCAACCTAAATATAAGGTTCCACAACAATGTTTGCAACCCTGTTACATGCCATAATTGTACAGAAATGAGTTCGGGGAATACAGTTAAATATTTAGGAATTACAATAGATAGTCAACTCAAATGGACATATTATGTAGAAAAGCTTGTAAGTAAATTAAGGTATTTAACTTACATATTTAAACGTTTGAATAACATACTTGATATCAAAAGAATGAAAATGGTATACCATGCACTGGTGCAATCATCAGTATCTTATGGAATAATCGGATGGGGGGGAATATATAATACTTACCTTAAAATACTTGAAACATCGCAAAAATTAATACTAAAAATAATGTTACATAAAGAAAGTACTTTCCCCTCCATGCAATTATTCCATGAGACTGAACTGTTAGATATAAGAAAAAATTGTTGTCTACAGTGCCTAAAATATATATTTTTAAGAAAAAAACTATACCCAAAAAATGAAAATCGTTCTAGTATCAGGATAAATAACGTACTTGAAGTACCTTTGTGTAAAACTAGGCTTGCGCAGAGACATGCTTTTTTTATTGCTCCTAAAATTTTTAATTTTCTATCTACAGAATGTAAGTGTCCAAACATATCATCTTTAAACACATACAAAAATGAAATTAAAAACTGGATTAAAACCAAAGATATCGACCTTTTCCTGCTATAACTGTATATTTTCCCCACTTTTCTTTCTTTGTTTTTCGATTTTTTTTCTTATCTAACATAAAATCTTTTATTTAACTTACCTTTAACATCCATGTATTAATACAAATAAACCAATATACTGCAACTAACTGATACCAGGTATACCCACGCACTGGCCTTGCCCATGTGGGATTTTTTGTTTTATATACATTACTCATAGGTTGTTCAGAGTTGCTTTACGATAGTTTGATAATGTAATAGTAGTTTTTAAAATAAATGAATCATTGTTAATATTAAAATGATGACATGAGTTTGTATATTTGGAAAGTAGGTTTACGAGAGGTAGAAAGGCTGGTAGGGATATTGAAGGTGGGGTGAATGCAGAAAACTTCATCAACGGAGGACTGAACTCGGGGGGCGCCTATATAATATTGTCTTAAGAAGCGACGCTTGAAGTCCACGATGGATTGCTGCGACCAACCAAAAAAATTTAATTAAAATAAAACACTGATATCCAAAATAGAAAATATATGAACACAAAATACAGCCTAACACCGAAACCACTCAATTGCACTTAAAATACCTCACTTAGAATTATTTTAATTTCTTCATTAAGCGCATCAATTTAATACAATAAAATGTAATTTAATATTTTGTAAATGAAATCCTCGGCACGGGAAATCCCAGGGAGGATATCATTATTAGTTATTCAGTTATAAAAAAGAAGATAATAAAACATTATTATATTTGCGCACGCTCCAAAGTGGAAGATACTCTCAGTATCGCCCTGGTGAAAGACCACGATTCAGAATTGAAACGTTGCTTGAAATGGCTTTCAGCCGTGTTTGGTGACCAGATAAGAATAGCCAGGTATTTCCCCATATTCCTCTTCACCTTCTCCTTCCCTTCTCCAAAAACTTCAGTCACACAACATTCCCCAATTGGGGATTCCATAGTCTCACTGGCTCCAGACGGTTGGGAGCAGTTGGGATTCTTGTGCGGTATTCATATAAAAAGGCATTCTTCGTTTGTGCAAATTCCCAATATGGTCGTTCCAAATAACAAAGATGACTACCCCTGAGGTAGCTGTATACTGTGTTGTGTAGCCCCGGAATGAGAAGGCAGATATTCATGAATGTTGACATTTCCCGGCTCCAAGTGAAATTGCTTTCGCCTGCGCCGCACTGAACACTCGCCACTGCCTCGGCCGCTGAGATGCTTCATTAAACACTGAGATGTACGAGTATTGCTATTCTTTTTGTCAGCCCGCGTTTACTTCATTTATATTCTGTGACAGGGTTTATTATTAATTCTTCTAAGAGTGTATACTCGTAGCGTACAGCGAGGAACTTTTATAGTGGTGAATACAAAGTCATTTTTAATTCATTTTCCAATAATGACGCAACAAAGTGAACACCAATATTTTGAAGAAATTATATAACCTGTTTTTAAAAAATATTATAACTAACCTAAAGACACTACAACTTTAACCATAACGGTCCTCCACATTAGCGATAAATTTTTGTAAAAGGATTACGAAATCTGAAATTATTAGCTATCCTTGGCCAAAAATCTGAAATGTAACAACACTAACATGCTTCATTGATTTTAATTGATTTTATTCGTTATTTTTTTATAAACAATAATTATTAGCCTGAAACACTCATCCAAATTGAAAAAACCTTCCGAGAAAAGATAAATGTCGCTGACAGGACTCGAACCTGCACCCTTCTGATTGTTTACAGGTGAAATATAATAAAAAACAGTAATTATTGAATGAAACACTAGTATATATTGATTAACTTGGCGGGTTTGCGATAAGCCGACGTAGCTCAACGGTAGAACATCTGACCGGCAATCAGAAGGGTGCAGGTTCGAGTCCAGTCGGCGACATTTATCTTTGCTCGGAAAGGTTTTTTTCAATTTGGATGAGTGTTTCAGGCTAATAATTATTGTTTATAAAAAAATAATTGTTACCCTTTGCGCTATGCACAAAAATCTTGTCTTAAGTTTTTAAGAACTTTAGTTTATCAATTAATAGATTTTATTCGTATCAAAATTTCGTTTTATTTCATGTTAATTCTTTAAAATAGACATATTTTTCAATTTTTATTCAATATTTTATTACTTCTTTTTCAATTGTTTCATTTAAAAAAAAAATTGTAACAATTATTTAAAAAAAAATAATTATTAGCCTGAAACACTCATCCAAATTGAAAAAAACCTTTTCGAGCAAAGATAAATGTCGCCGACAGGACTCGAACCTGCACCCTTCTGATGTCCGGTCAGATGTTCTACCGTTGAGCTACGTCGGCTTATCGCAAACCCGCCAAGTTAATCAATATATACTAGTGTTTCATTCAATAATTACTGTTTTTATTATATTTCACCTGTAAACAACCAACTTTATTAGTATGAGAAAGGCTTGTAACGGCTAAATCCCTCAATAGATGGCGTCGAGACATTTACAAAGTAAATTATCTTTCATTTTGTCTTACATTTTAGATTTATATTCGCTCTGCGCCTCATGATGAACATTTTAACATTTATTTAATTCAGCTGAGAAAGCCCTTCCCTGCCAGGTACCTGCTGACCTCCCACCCTTGGCCTTTCACTCACCCGCTTTTATCAATCCATAACACATGTGTATCTTAGTTCATAGTTTAGTATTATACTGCCCTGACGAAGCTAAGTAGTAGCGAAACCCGGTTGGCTAAAGTATAAATAAAAGTGATGCAAACAAAGTTATTGTTTTATTTTTTAAATTATTATGTCACATCACCAAGTTTCCGCTTCATATGAAAAGATATCATATTTATTTCAAACAGTGCGTAAATGAGAGTGTTTCTTATTATTTGTATCTTCTTATTACATAGAAAAAAAATCCGTGACACAATATTATATCACAGTTAGAAATGAAATTAATTTAATAATAGTTTTTTAACTTTTGTCGTTTGTAAAAAATAAATAAAACATTTTACTAATAAGTTATAGTATATCAAATTGTTTTTCGTAAGGGAACTTTTTTCAGACTACAATTTAATCTTTTATTTATTGAAAAGTTTGGAATTCCAAGAATGCTTACTCAAAAATGATTCATATGATATTCGTTTCGCGTCACACGTAACATCATTCAAGATTTAGCAAAGACAAGCATTCTTTATCTTAAAGTTTCCTCAATTTGGATTGGTGAAACCACTATCGATATTAGATTACTATAAACGTATAATGATCGAATTTCGCACTATAAACTACAATCTCTGTCAGTCAGACGTAAACTTTCTGATGTATTACTTTTGTACTAAATTATACATGCATCAATTGATACACCAAACATTGTATCACAAATCAAATTAATACACTAATAAGAAAATCACCAAAGAGGATAATAGACATTTTTTTATATTAAATAATATCTCACAAATACGGGATATCTGTCTCCTTCACCGCGGATGTTATCAAAGTACAATACTCTACATTGCTCTAATAATGAAATAGATATTTTTAATGACACAATTAATTAATGTAAAAAAAAAGTTTTACCATTAATATCAAACTGATAACATTAATGTATGTAAGTTTTGGGCATATTGTCCGTTTTATGTACTAAAATAAATAAAAAATAAGTACATTATCTCACTTGCATCAGTTTCGACAATTTAATATCCAAGCTATCACATCTACACTCCAAATTTGAATAGTTCTCCCTTTCCCCTTAAAGAAAAAGTGTATTTTGTCATTAGTCCCTAACGAGGGTTTGACGGAACAAAACGCCGGCGCTCGGGAAACTGAGGACTGCGGAAAATCCTGAAAATTGTCGACGAAGCGGAGCCCCCGGAGTGTCAGGACGAAGCATTTATTACTCCGGGACTTTAGGGAGAAATGTGTGCAGTCATCAAATGCCTTGTGTTACGTAGGTCTGTGTGGGAACATTGCGAGGAAGAGCTATGGAGAATGTAGTTGCGGGGTGAAATGTTGTAAAGAGAAAAAAAGAGTTCAAAGAAATCCAGTGAAAAAAGTAATCGATTAAAAATTATGGATCAACAAACGTCGATTCAATATGAGTTTTATATTTACAAATATATTGAACAGTGGATAAAAAATTATCTCAAAAAATACCTTGTTTCGTTAGTACCATTGTTGTTACGCGGTTGTTCGCCCCTAAACTGTGTAAATTCATTCTGTGTGACCGAATGACGTCACGCCGCCACCGCTTGGATTCCGGCCGTTTTTATGGGTTTTAAAAGAATCGTGAAAATTAATTTAACAATGAAAAGGAAATTTAAAAACAAAAATTTTGTTATATAAGTTATAAGAAGGTCAACGCCGATTAAAAATAAAAAACAAATTAACTGGAGTTCCTTCCTTAAGTTTAACGGATCTGTTCTAATTTCCCATTTTTATAACTTTTAAAAACAAAGACAATCATTCTCAGATAACGACTAACCTGGCAATATTTGAAAATAAGGAGAAAATGTTGCTTAAGCAATGATGGAGAACTTGTTGGGCTGGCAGAGGATTGAACCCGCGACGCTGTAGCTGAAATCAACAGTTTAAGACCTATCACCCAATTAACTGGCCTTTATTATTATTATTTAATGTGAGTACCGCACAAGAGTCCCAACTGCTCCCAACCGTCTGAAGCCAGTGAGAATATGTAGTATGGGGTATGTTGTCATGCTGAAGGGAGCGGGGAGGGGAAGTTCCTGGCTATTCAGATCTGGACGCCAAACACGGCCAAAGCCATTTCAAGCGACGTTTCGATTCTGAATGATGGTCTTTCACCATGGCGATACTGAAACTATCTACCACTCTGTAACGTGCCGCAAATATACTATAAATGATTTTTAATGAACAAATTGAAGGTAAAATATATTATGTTTAGCGGAACCGGTTGGATATGTATGTAAAATAAATTAGTGATTGAAAACAAAGCGTTTGTTTTATTTAATAAATATGTCATCCAAGCCAGAGTAAAGTTAGCCTCTTAGAAGCTGGGCGTATTGTACAGAGCCCGCAGATACTGCAGATAGTACACAACTGCAGACCCTGTACAAATCGCAAGTGCGCCCCACTGGTCGGGAGCCCCGAAATATCTGAAAAAAACCTTGACTCTGTGCACAAACGGGCGGTCCGTTTGATAGATTCACCTATCTTAACAAATGGGTTGCAATCTTTGGAGCACAGACGTCAGACGTTCACAGGTGGGAATACTGTCCTAGTTCCATCGGTATTTTAATGGAAGATGCTCTGAGGAACTAGTGTCATTAATCCCTTCGGTGCCGGCGCACAGTCGGGAAACACCCTAAACATGCGCCCAACATTTGCACACGTTTGAAATTTGTCACATGAGAACAGGTCGTTTCTACGACTCGTTCTTCTATTCAACAGCTCGGCTGTGGAATGATCTACCGGCCTCTGTATTTCCTCCTTCATGGGTCTCCTACAACATGGGTCTCTTCAAGACCCAGATTCACTCTTTCTTATCCTCTAAAAGACCCTCCGCACAGTATCCCGAAAGATGATACAGGCCTTCAAGGAAATTATTTCTCCTCAATTGTTTTCCAATTAATTGCTTCCTTTGAAAACAGAAACTTCTCGTGCATGCCGGGATTTGATTCCGCGACCTCCGGATTCGTAGCCAAGGATCGTAACCATTCAACTACAGAGGCCGTCAGTATCGTCAGTGGCCTGTTAGTTAATATTGCATTATTCGGAATAGCAAAAACATCTAGAAAGAGATCGCATTCAGGCCAGTTTCTGTTGTAACGTTTCATCTAAATATTTTTAATCTTTCTTAGACGAGGGAGAAGGTATTTGTAATTTGTAAGGTGTCAACCATTCCCTCTCCTTCATTGCGACAAGAATCTACCCTTCCTACTAAAGTTGCGTACAAAGTAATTCTTTCCCGTTACCCGTGCATTCCAAACTAGCGAAATTTATTTATTTATCAATTGCATATTTTATTAGCAAGGAAATGTGTCTAGTTGGGGGTACCACGTGCTAAGGTCACATTGTAAATAATCTACTCAATTTATTGGAATAATTCATTGAAACCTGTTTATAAACCTCATCAAGAAGCTGATGTGTATCCGGCCTTGAATAAAGTTATGAACTTGAGAATTCTTGCTTGTCGTTTGGCTGCCATGATTGATTTGACAGCGAAAGTAATGCCTTGTGACAACTATTACTAAAATGTATTTCATTCCAAACATTTATTATTTCAAAATATACCTAAATAATAAAGTTCTTAAGTAGGTAGGTACCTGCTCGTGTTTACCATTTTGAAAATATTCTACGGAAACAAACATGCTTCTTTTGAATATGTAATCTGTGGCTAACCAGAGTGGTATTATAGGCTAACCTCAATACAATATGGGGGGTTCAATGTTTTTCATGCTAAATTTATATATTCAATTTATTTTTTATAACTTATTGAAGTTTGTAAACCTCATTGTAATATTTAATCATTGAAGAAGATAATATTAACACATCCCAAATGAACCACGAAACCGAAAAACAACAGAAATTTAAAAAAAATTCAGTCGCATCTGGGACTCGAACCCAGGACCTCTACCTATCCGGGGTAACCGCTTAACCAACTTAGCTAATGAGACCAATTCAATTTACGCCATTTACACCGATATCATACTTCAAGTTCAAGACTTGTTAATATTATCCTCCATTTTTATAAATCCCATATTATTGGCTGCTTTCTTATGATGATTGCAAAGTTTCATCCCGAACTCAATTGCAATCGGAATATTTTTCTATTTTTTAATTTTATTTTTTATTTTAATTTTAAAATAAATTAAATAAATTAAATTAAAGTAAATTTTACTTATGTATTTTTGGTACTATTCTAAATGATTTTTGTTTTGCTGTATGAAAATAAGCTTTGAAGGTTATCATTTAACGTATCTGACATCGCCGACTCTACTAATACCTTATTCAGGCTTTGACTTGAATGTTCTCTCAAATGTATATTTTGTCATTCCTACATTCTTGTATTATGTACGTGCTGTTCTTTTCTCTATGTTTTTGTGTATTTTGTGTATTTTCCGTGTTTGGACAACGAACTGGTAATATAAAATAATAATAATAAGAAAATATCTAAATCCTGAAATTTTCATAATATATTCATGGAAAAATAAAGCGTTCTGTTGAATTTACTAGATTGAGTTTATTTGCATTGTATGTAGGGAATTCACCAGATTGCACAGTTCTCAACCTAACCTAATCTATCAATGAACAAAAGTTAGTTAACCCACTGAATTAAAATACGATTAATCTTTATTAATCCTTAAATTAAACACCTTCGATTTCGTGTATTATTTTAATTTGTGTGTTTTTAATGTTCCCATTTTTTTAACGTAACTTGATATTATTATAATGTATATATATATATACAACTATAAAAGTGTGGAAAATATGTTTTACGCAAGCAATGCATCTACTTAGGTAGTTAGTAAAATAGTTAGGTATTTTTATAAGTTCTCGGACGGACGAACGCGCGAAAGAAATGATGTTATTTCTGACTTCTATTTATAAAAATGGCCAGTAATAGCATCAATAGCCATAAAATAAAGTAAAAATATTACCTATGGGTGGGAAGGTACCAACTTAAAAGTTTCTTGATATTATTTCAAACCGGAATGATTTGAAAAAAACGTTCAATTTTGTTTTTAAGTCCATATTTGGAATATAAGTAGGTGGACATCACATGTGGATTTTTTTGCTATCATCGAATTTGAATATGTTTTCAGGTAAATATGACAACGAAAGTGTTTATAATATTTTAGTTCAAAGGATAACCTACATTGTTTAATGCAATCCACGCATCCTCTAGGAATACCCATTCTAAAATGTACATACATAAAACTTGAAATTACTAGAGAAAATGTGATTACGTTATGTTAGCAGATTTTAATTACTTTTTACCATTTAAACTACTTTCAGTATTTACATTACGTAAGTATTCTATTGAATTTGAGAATTCGTTCGCTCTTGTGGAAGAACGCTACACTCAGACAACTAATAGGAAAGACACTAAAAATAAACTACCCTTAAAAGAAAAACACTCCCCGAGCTTCTAAAGAAAATCGTAGTTGTTTTCTCTCATTGAGTTTAGTTGGACACAGCAGTGCAAATTTTATTGTATGTTGTCTTGGTTTCTACTCAGTCGTAATACTTAACTACTCGTTTATAAAAATACTACAAAAGAATCTCTCCCATTGAAGGGGGAACTAAACATCAATTGACGTTCTCTCTCAATGGGATAAAGGGATTAGCAGAATAAAGGCTGCATTTTATAGTTTCATTGAAAAGCATTGTGATTGAAGAACTGTGGATGGTGTTTCACTCGTTTTATTTCGTTTTTTGGAAGATTTATCTTTTCGAGTCTGAGATTTTCTGAGATTTTCGAGTTTGAGTAAATCGCTATTTTTAAAGAATTCACGTATTATTCGGATTTATTCGAATTCTCCACTTCAACTGATTTGTTACTTGAATGAATCAAGTTTTATTATAAAATGTTGTTATTGAATCTTTGAAATAAAAACAGTCAATACCAAGAGATACCTACAATAACAAACATTAGGTTACTGCGAACGTGATGATGTTTGTAACAATAATGGGAACAGATGGGGAGTGATGAGTTGTATTCTAGTTGATTGCTTTCTTAACGTTTTAAGATATTACCTAACTGGCTCTTAACGCATTTTTTACGATGGATTACATTAAGTTACGTTTCGGAATTAGCGTTATGTAAAGATATTACATAGGTTAGGTTAGATTAAGTTAGATTTATTAACCCTTCCCTACCGTAGATATAACATAGGTTAGGTTAGGTCAGTGGTCGGCAAAGTGCGGCTCCCGAGCCGCATGTGGCTCTTTGACCCCTTGAGTGCGGCTCTGGCACAAAAATCCACGAGCAGGCGCAACAGTCTTGTCTACAGTGGTCGGAGATTATCGTGTCTGTAAATCGGGGGCGCCTTTCAAAGGTACCTTCCTGAAGAATAAAGTTGTCTTATTCTCCATTCAGCTGCACATCCAATATGTATTTTTGTCATCAATTTTTTCACTTTCCGAGCTTGCTGAAGTATCGCCAAAACAATAATTCCTCCATTGACAAACACTATCTCAAAACAACCATTTTAAATATGAGGGAAGCATTTCTTAGCAGGTTCCAGGAATTTAAAAACAGCAGAGCGACCTTAGCATGTGTCAAAAACCCTCTTAATGCTACGATAACAGATTTGAAATTTTCTCCTTTTGGCATTGACATTGGAAATACAATTGCTGGATTAAAAAAAAAAACAAGGAATTATGGAGCTCTAAATTTGAACGTCTTTATGTTGATTTGGAAATTCTGGAGAGGGATCAAATGTGAAATTAGTTCACATCACAAGTGGTCTGCTTTGAAAGACCTGGAGAAGGAAGACTCGATCATGTTCAACCCCTGGAATAGTATGACTCTTATGATCAGCTGAAAAAACTCTCGTTTGCTCTTCTTTTCCTTTTTGGTTCTACATATTCATGTGAATAATCTTTTTCAAGCATGAATTTTATCAAGAGTAAACTGAGAAGTCGCCTTATTGATGAGAACCCGGAATCGTGCCTAAAATTAAAAACAACAATACACAAACCTGACATACTCAAACTTTCCAAGGAGATGCAAGAACATTGTTCGCATTAAGTGTTTGTCAGTCATTGTCTCGATTTAAATTTATGAATACCTTACTTTCATACTATTTTTTATCAATAAATATAATCATTATTAAGTACGAAATCAAGTTTTATTCAGTGTACCCGTAGGTCTAAAATTATAATAAAGGTTTACTAAATTAATAAACAGATTTGGGTCTCAAATTTTTTTTATTCGTTGTAATGTACATATTTGGCTCTTTGGCGAAAAAGTTTGCCGACCACTGGATTAAGTTAAGTTAGATTAATTAACCCTTCCTTACCGTAGTGCTAAAAACCCCCGAGCTCCTGTGCTGTACATTCAGTGGACACGTTCACATTTAGATTGTTGTTATTCTTAAGATTGTTAAAAATGAATAGTTGACTTAATATATTACTTACCTAAATCATTTTATTAACAGTATTAGCTAGGTACATATTATGTACATATGTAAAGTTTTGTGCGTAGGTGCTGAAACTGAGAAAAAAACATCGGACACGTACAAAACGGTGGCACGGTGAGCGAAACCTCGTACCCCTCTCGCTCACTACCTCACCATTCGCCAAGTTATCAACGCGCGCAGAGACTCCGTTGCGTTCGATAAATACTTGTATGTTTTAATTAGTTAATCAAATAGATAAATGTATTGCTGAGGAATATCGAAATATGAAGTATGTGTTTAGTACCTATATTTATATTATCTATTACCTGATGTGTATCCGGCCTTGTTCGGGATACATTATTACTTTAGATTTTAAAAAAATCCCCCCCCCCCTTCGACCCTAGAGAGATGTTCCACCACTTTAATTTTCAAAGTTTCATTAATGTAGCAATTATTTTGAGTCGAATTTACCGGTACTATAAGTCCTTCATCACCAAACAAGTAACAACTTACGCTTACTATGATGGTAGTAGGATATTTTCAAATATCATCTCAGGTTGTTCGTAACCCGGGAATGTTTGTTCATCTTTATCAAAAATAAAGAAGAAATAAACAAAATAATAGACTAATTATTGAAAACAATAACAATAATTCTTTATGAAAACAAAACATATATGGTCGCGACTGAGACTCGAACTCAGAAGCTCTAATTTATCCGGTACTAGCGTCTCTACCAATTGAGCTACCGAGACCTGGATGAATTCCGTTTAGCTATCTATCTCATACTACCAATAATCTCATTGGGATTTATTGATAAAAATAATATTACAATGAAATGTAAAGTTTTATTTTAATAAATAGTAATACGTAACAAAATAATTAAGATTTGTTTATCATTTTCGCGTTTGAAATCTCCAGACCACCGAGGATCATGCCTCGCCTCTCCTCTCCCGCTGTTTACAAATCACACAATACGAGTACACCCATAGTGCCGCGCGACAAAGGAGTCACTGTTCCGCTCAATACATTTTATTATTTATATTGCCCGAGAATAACAAGGAGATCCGTCTCTCTATTTATAGAATTCTATTTACAGACCTACGCTGTTTAACATCTAGCGAGAACACATTGCTGGTTTTATCTTACAGGCTTTGGATTTAGAGTCGGAAAGATGGCAAGCGTGGTCCCTGAGACGTAGGTGTGCGCGTCTTGCGGTAAAATTTCGTAGGAAAGACCGTATTATAAATGTGGAGATTAGGAAAGGCTGCTGTAAGCGCAATTAACATTAATAAGAAAGGGATTCCTCGGAAAGCATTAAATCGGCTAAGAAGTTACTTACACAAAGGAATAAAAATTGTAAAAATAAAAGACATTTAAAGTCTACCCCTCATAAGTGATTTTGGTATGCCATAAGGTACCGTATTGGGCCCGTTACTGTTTATCATGTATCTAACTTAAAGAAAAGTCGAAGTGTTATTTCATATGCAGACAACACAATAATCACAATAAAGGATCAGGACTGGGATATCGTAAAGGTAAATGCAGGTAATGGAATGCATATCTTAAAATACTGTTTCGATACAAAGCTGCTATCAATAAATGCCAAAAAACCGTTTATATTCCTTTCTCAATAAATTAGTTCAGAACTCACCCCAACATTGAAATAAATAGTTATATCACAACAAAAAATGTAACGAAACCGTCTGTAACAGCTCATTTTATAATTTTTTTATTCGACACCTCACAAGAGCGCTCCTGTATGTACAAAACACGAATAGGGTAACTATATCGCTACCCGGTTAGTCAAAGTTGTGAGGCGGATTAAGGAGGGGGCTGTAGGAAGGGATTTGTTAATGCGGGGTTTAAAGAGGCCAGTATTAAATGTTGGAGGAAAGACAAATGCCGGTAGCTCGTTCCACATACGAGTCGATTTACACAAAAAGGAGTCCGTTCTCATGACGCCGACATCAACCATGGACGGATGTTCCATTGGTGTCCGTCGAGTTTCACGCACGTGCACCGTCGCGGAGGGGATCAACGCTGCTAGCTCCTTAGAGGAGGCTCCATTGAAATATCTGTTGAACAGAGTCAGCATAGACTGTGCATAAGAGATGGCAGTCGGTCTGTTAACAATATCAATTGTCAATCAGACGAACCGCCCATCCTTTGCACAGAATCAAGCAGGGTTATCAAGTATTTGGGAGCTCGAGCCCAGAGGTGACTTCCGAATTCAATCGTTGGATGTACTTGAGATTTGTATAGGATTCATGCACCATTTTAAAGCACCCGACTGAAATAAAGTATCTTGAAGTGATTGTAGATGAACGTATGAAATGGAACAGACACATAAATATAAAAGAAGAGGAAAATTTTAGAAAGAAGTGATCAAAAAAGATTCTTGTTCAGCTCGCTGAACAGTCAACACCTCTCTGCGCCATCCGTAGTGAACTCCTTGCATATTGTGTTTTACTTAAACAATCTTCAGTGTAAAGTGTCTATTCCAATTGTTTTCGTGATTTTTATCGCGTAAGCTATTGGCTTCAAGTTTCGCGATCCTTGCTTTGAGTTTCTATTTAAATCAAAGCAACCATTAAACTCAGTGACCAGTTTTTCTGTGTGTTTCCAGCCTTTCAGTGCTAGTGCTTTGAACTTTTGCGGTTTGTTCACCCGTTAGTTGAATCCGTCCGAAAGAAGAGTAGGACCGTTCATCGAGCGGGTTTAAAACCAATAAATCAGCTCTGTGGTCGTGTGTGATCGTGTGCATAAAGTGCCAAAAGCAGCTCCAGCGCACCCAGCACTCAGTAAGTCTTTACTTTGGTTCCTTACCTTTGTTATTATACAGAGTTCACGTTCAGCTAAAAAGTCAAAATTATAAAATCACTAAAATCCTTACATACAAGTAATTTATCCGTTTTTAACTAAATACAATATTTGAAAAAAAAATATAACACCGCGTTTTTTCCCAAGACGTCATAACGACAAACTTGCATAGTAACATAATATTTCTTCTCCGAAATTCGCCCGCCCGAAAAAGCAATTAGCCGCGCGCCGAGCGAAATTCCAGGAAATTTCAACCTGTAAAGTCAATTAGTCACTGTCCTTCACTACTAATTACACCAAATTCACCTTCGTAAACCACTTTAAATATATTATTATATTATTTTAAAAATAACAATTTTCTTTTAAAATTTTTGCCATCAATAAATAATTCAGTATGAATACCGCCGCCGTATATGAAAACACTCTAGCCGCCTTCATGTTTGCAAGGCAAAATCAAGAGCTTTCAGCTGAAGAAAAGGAGCACCTGAACGTGCTCATAAACCGCGAATTTGCGTCGCAAGAAGCTGCAAAGTCCCCTTCTGTAAATTCACCGTCTGACTACCCTAAACTTGCCTACTCGCATGAGGCAATGGAGGAAGAAGGATACCCTTCTTCTTCTGACGAGTCCGTTTACTCGATCGTTAGGCGAAAACGCAACCGCGCAAACTCCGACGGATCACTTACTCCGGTCAATTCGCCGAGATCACCTAGATTTTCCCCGATGCACAAGAAGAGCTTCACGGAGGCTCTCCTTAAAACGCCCAATAGATACGAGTCTCTAAGGACTCCCTCGCCAGTCGCTCGCGCGTCTCAGTCCCAAGAGGACCAGCCCGCTACTTCCCCGGCTCAAGCCGAAGAGCCCTCAGCAATAAAAAAATCGATGCGAATTCCACCCATCGTTCTACATAGGAAATCTGACACGATGGCCATTCTCCGCGCCCTAGAGAATAAGGGCATTGATTTTTCAGCAAAAAATATGGGCAACGGTTTGCACATCATAACCAAATCACCGCGCGACCATCACGCGGTGACGCGTTACCTGATCTCGAGGAAAGTAGAATTTCACTCTTTCCGACTCCCGGAGGAGAAGCCCCTGAGGGTTGTCCTCAGAGGCATCCCGGAGGATATCTCCTCAGAGGAGATTAAGGACGAATTGATTCGTTCTTATCCAGTAATTTCGGTGCACCGGATGAAAGACGGGCGCACAAAAAAACCTATCCCCCTCGTGCTCGTCACTCTGACGAAGAACGAAGCGGGCAAAAATATTTTCACCTCGCTTGTTAGCATCTTCCGGCTGAGGATACAAGTCGAATCCCTCCGGAATAAATCACGAGTGGGGCAGTGTTTCCGCTGCCAGGCTCACGGGCACTCGGCCACCTGTTGCCACGGAGAAGAAAGGTGCGTTAAATGCGCAGGGTCACATCGGTCATCCGAATGTACAAAGGACCGGAGCACACCAGCAAAGTGTGCTCTATGCGACGGGGCCCATACGGCCAACTACGGTGGGTGCCCTGCTAGGCCCCAAAACAGAAATTATAATAAAAACAATAACTACCGGAGTAATTATAATGCTAACAGGGAGCAGTATCGCCAGAGTATCAAAAACCCTATCCCCTTAAACCCGCATCGGCGTGAGCAGACGAGACAGGGCGCAAATCAAGCCCCCCGGGACTACCCTAACAGGCCGGCACAACCCGCAGCTTCTCTGGCTGAATACCCCCCTCTTCGCCCTACCAACCAATCCATCCCTAACCGCCCAGTCCCTAATCCCCCTCGCAAGTGGCCTGAACCCCACTTTTACAAGCCCCGCTTCTCTCACCAGGAGAAGAAGGCTCATACCAGCCAATCCTCCAGCCAGCAATACCGGCTGGAGAGAGAACCGGAAGCCGACCAAGCTTCTCAGGGCACTTCCACTGCCCAGTTCCCTCCTCCCCCCCCTGACCCTGTCCACATTAAAGCGCTCATAGAAAAAGCGACCGAGCTCCAATTCACAATCCAGCATGCCACCGCGGCCCTGGCAACTATCCACGCGTATCTAAGTGCTCATAATGTCTAGACACCATCCAAAAATTGTCAACTTGCAGACAGCCTATTGGAACGCCAACAGGTCTGTCAACTCACATCGTGACGAGATAATTGAATTCCTGCACGAACACAGGATCGAGGTATTTTTAATCAATGAAACGTGGCTAAAACCATCACGTAATTTCAGGTTACCCAATTATATCACCTACCGTGATGACAGACTCGGCAATAGAGGAGGCGGAACCGCCGTCCTAGTAAAAAACAATATTGATCACCGTCTAGCACATTCATTCTCCAATAAAAATATCGAATCCACCTCGGTAATAATAAACACTTCTTCAGGACCTCTTAAACTCATTTCCGTTTACGTGCCACCAAATCGCCAATTAATTCCCTCAGAAATAGACAAACTGCTAGAAGAAGATGTCCCTACCATAATAGCCGGGGACATGAACGCTAAACACGGATCGTGGCATAGCCTTCAAAATAACACAAAAGGGAACGTACTCGCAAAGTACGCGAGTACGAACTCCATCGTTGTCGACGCGCCCGATAGACCCACGCTGAATCATCACAACGGCAGGCCGGATGTGATCGATATCATCGTTCTTAAAAATACAAGCCACCTACACTCCCTCAGAGTTCTAAACGAATTATCCTCCGACCACGATCCGGTTCTTCTAACATTAACAGGAGGCTCAAATCCACTGGTCCCGGACTTACCTATAAAAACAAAAATCAACTGGAATAAATTCAATGAACTAATAAATAAAAACATAAAAATACCGACGTCAATTCCCGACGAAATAACGTTAAATGTTGCCACTTCAAATCTGATTCAAGCTATAAAATCATGCATCAACGAGGCGTCCGTTGAGATTCCCAACGAAACAACTCACCACGGAATACCCGAAGAGATCAAAGATCTTATTAGGGAGAAAAATCTTGTTAGGAAAGAGTGGCAAAGATCGTGCAATCCCATAGTAAAGCAACATCTAAATCGATTAAACAGAGAAGTACGCGACGCCCTCAGCGAACATAGAAATGAGCGGTGGCACGAATTCATAGAGTCATTAGAAGACGATAAAGCAGCGTACTTGAAGCTGTCTAAAACTCTCAGGCGCCCAAAAAGTAAAATCTCACCGCTTCAAGGCCTCAACGGAAAGGTATTTTCCTCTGCGGACAAGGCCGAAGCCTTCGCAGACAGCCTCGAAGCGCAGTTCACTCCCAACACAGACCATGACGATCCAGCCTTCGTAAAAAAGGTGGATTCAAAAGTAGAAGCAATTTTAAAACTCGATCCTCAGGATAAACCGATCAGGTTCACCACTCCTAAGGAAATAAATAAAATTATTAAAGATTTAAAAAAGAAAAAAGCGGCCGGTCCTGACGGCATTTCAAATAAAATCCTGAAATATCTTCCTAAAAAAGGCATCTGCGCCCTGACTGCAATCTGCAACGCAGCACTTCGGCTGCGTTGCTTTCCAAAGGCCTTTAAGCAAGCTGACGTAATTTTAATTCCAAAACCGGGCAAGGATCCATTATTAACGGAGAACCACAGGCCAATAAGTCTTCTTCCCTGCCTAGGTAAGGTCCTGGAAAAAGTAATTCTCATACGTTTAAACGCATTCACTCAGGATAGTAAATTCTTGCCAGACTTCCAGCACGGTTTTCGAGCAGGTCATTCCACCACTCATCAACTTCTCCGTGTCGTGGAACACATCACGGAGAGCTTCAATATTAAGAAAAAAACAGTAATCCTCTCTCTAGACGTCAGTAAAGCCTTCGACAAAGTCTGGCATAATGGCCTAATATACAAAATGAACTCTCTAGGCTACCCGCTTAGAATCATTCAATTAATAAATAGTTACCTAAGAGAGCGTTCTTTCAAAGTAAAAATAGACAATATTTTCTCCACTATACGGCCCCTTTCAGCCGGGGTCCCTCAAGGCAGTCAGCTATCTCCATCATTATATAACATCTACTCTAGCGACATTCCGAAACCGATAAATAGTAACATTAAAATCACTCAATTTGCGGACGACACTAATATCATTTCTAGTTCTACTCAAGAGGCCACTGCTACAAGCCGCGTACAAAAGCAAACCATTCTCACTGAAGAATGGTGCAAAAAATGGAGAATATCAATTAACCCTACTAAAAGTGCCGCAACAGTCTTCTCAAGGTCAACGCCGAGACGGCCTCCAAATATTAAACTGTTTGGAGAAAAAGTTCCTTGGGAAAAATCAATCAAATATCTCGGTGTAATACTAGATTCAAAGTTAACTTGGAAAAAACACATAACCGAAAAAGTAAAATCAGCTAGTAAATACTTGTCTGCACTCTACCCGATGATGGGCAAAAAAGTCGTTTATCAACGGACAACAAATTACTTTTATACAAAACAACCATCAGGCCTTGTTTCACTTATGCATGCCCCATTTGGGGGTATGCTGCCGCCACTAGCATAAAAAAATTGCAAACCTTTCAAAATAAAGTCATCAGACTTGCGCTATCAGCGCCAAAATGGTGTAGAGTTTCTACTATCCATAATGATTCCAACATTCCGTTGATAAAAGACTTTATTGTCACCCAGGCAACTAAGTTCTACGGTGGCCTAGCAGGCCACCCTAATCCTACAATAAATTCTCTCGCTAAATATAGCGAGAATGAAAATTTTAAGTATAAAAAACCTAAAAGTGTCCTCCGTAAGGAGTGAATCCCCTGCCCACATTTGCAGCGTATAGTTTTATAAGTTTCAAAAAACCCAAAAATTAAACTCACGTAAAGCTTCAATAGAAAATCTTTTTATAATTATGTTAGAGTCAGTAAACTCATGTTTAGGAACTCTGTGAACAAAGTAAAGTCAAAGTCAAAAAAAGAAAGAAGTGACGACATACCTAAAGTGTATTTAAAGTTTGATTTGTAATTTTTTGTAGTTTTTCGGCATTCACTATATATCAATTTCTAGACATTTTGTTTGGAAGTTTTATTTACTATGTACTTTTACTATTTTTGATTTATTAATTTCGCTACCGGTTTCGACACAACTCAACCATCTCAAGGTTTGATTTACTTGTCTGAATTTGTTACTACGAGGAAAGCTGCACTGCCTGTTTCATACATAACTTAATTTTGGATTTGAGGCCAAAATACTCTACACCTGATGATTTTTTTTCATCAAAAAGTATAGTAAATATCTAGCACGGATGATAAGTATTTTATTTATTTTTGTTTTAAATTGCCATGAAGAAAAAACAATTTTCATTATTTTATAGGCAATTTACAAAATTATGTGTGGGTTAACTCTATTCATTTTTTAAATCATATTTTCTATGTAAATAAAAATATAAAAACAAAACATTTAAAAAAAAAAACGTTTTTTCGGGTCTGTGTTTTAATTATATACGGCAAATTTGTGTTCCAAAGTAAATTGAACGTTTTTAATTTAATTTAAAGTCCACCATAATGCTTATTTCACTGTATTTTAAAAAAATTTAATTTTTCATTTTATTGTATTTTCAAAGCAGATGGAATATTTTTTTTAATGGCCGTTAGCCCCCAAATAATTGTTAAAGATGCCTCTAAAATCGCGAAAAATCAATTCCTTTATTGACCTATATTTCATAACATAAAACAAAAAAAAAAAAAAAATACTTCTAATCCGTACTAGATATTTACTATACGTTTTGTTGAAAAAAAATCTTCAGGTTCATCAAAATACTCTAACCTGATGATTTTTTTTCAACAAAAAGTATAGTAAATATCTAGCACGGATGAGAAGTATTTTATTTATTTTTGTTTTAAATTGCCACGAAGAAAAAACAATTTTCATTATTTTATAGGCAATTTACAAAATTATTTGTGGCTTTACTCTATTCATTTTTTTAATCATATTTTCTATGTAAATACTATTAAGTAAATACAAATATAAAAAAAAAAACATTTAAAAAAAAATGTTTTTTCGGGTCTGTGTTTTAATTATATACGGCAAATTTGAGTTCCAAAGTAAATTGAACGTTTTTAATTTAATTTAAAGTCCACCATAATGATTACTTCACTGTATTTTAAAAAAATTTAATTTTTCATTTTATTGTATTTTCAAAGCAGATGGAATAATTTTTTTTTAATGGCCGTTAGGCCCCAAATAATTGTTAAAGATGCCTCTAAAATCGCGAAAAATCAATTCCTTTATTGACCTATATTTCATAACATAAAACAAAAAAAAAAAAACAAAAAATTTACTTCTAATCCGTACTAGATATTTACTATACTTTTTGATGAAAAAAAAAATCATCAGGTTTAGAGTATTCATAATCCAAAATAAAGTGTTTGTATGAAACAGGCCGCGCAGCCGTTCCTCTTAATATTGAGTTTTTCTCCTCTTAAAACTACACAAAAATTGATAATTTTAATGAATGTCATTCGGTTAATAACAGCTGACAGCTGTCATCCGAGAGAACTGGAACCGCACCTAAGAAAGGAGTTTTTAAGTCCAAGGAAAAATATAAGGAACCTTAAAAAGAAGGGGAATTGCACAATTTTTCGCTACTTTTTCGTACGCTATTTATTTTTCTTTTTATTTTATTGAATTGGATCGTACATACATAAAAAAGAAAGTTAAATGAGAATGAGAATCTAAGCCTTCATTTCGGAAGATGAATTTTTCCTTTAATGCTTCATTAATTTAGAACATACGTTTTTTTATGAAAAGTGAACAGACCATTACCTAAAAAACACCTTTCCGAGAAGCTGCGTCGTTTTTAAGTCCATAATGAAAATTGTTTTCTTTGACGTCTTCGAAATACGTCTTATCTTTATTATTTATTAATATAAAAATAGCTAGCACCGCCCTCAAACCGTCAGGGGCGATGAAACAACGGAGGTTACATTACATATGACTCTATTTGATAAATCAAGCTTTATTGTAATTTTATTTTATTTTAGTACATAAAACAGGCAATATGGCCAAAACATACATACTCGTACATGAATGTTTACATAGCAATCCAATCAATAACTACAATAAACAACAACAAACATTATCTCACTAAAATTATAAGGATGAAAAAGAAGAGAAAAGTCGAAAATATATTTAAAGTAGGTGTATAAACTAACTCCTTGTTGCCACCTGTGCATTAAACATATCTATTTCACTATTTATTAGGCAGTGTATAGTATTGTACTTTCTTAATATCCGCCGTAAAGGAGATAAATACCCATTATTTGTGTGACAGGGTTTAATATAAATATTGTCCTATCCTCCTTGCCTGTGATTTGTCATAAAATGTTGGCCTATCAATTGATGAATGTATAATTTTGTACAAAAGGAATACATCAGAAAGTTTATTTCTGACTGACAAAGATTGTCGTTTATAGTGCGAAATTCGATCATTATACGTTCCAAATTGATCAGATAAACCTCCACGATATCCAATCACATGAGTTAATTTTCTTTGTTTGGATTCGATTCTGTAATTATGAATCTCGTAATTAGGAGACCAAATATTGGATGCGTTTTCCAAAATACTTCGATTTATATAACGATGTTGTTAATTCTACACTTTAAAAATAATTTGTGATTCGATGAATGATTGTGATTCCTAATATTTGTGATGCACTTTTTGAAATAGTATATATATATGTTTATTTAGTCAAATGTCACGCCCAAGTCTATGATTGGAGTTGTTTTCAATAAAGAGACGTTATTTATGTGATACATATTTAAATATTTATTTTTGTACTTTGTGAAGGAAATTGTAGTGCATTTATATTCATTAAAATATAAATCATTCAGTGCACACCATCCATGGAGTGAAGACAAGTCTTTTTGCAAACGGGTGTAATCTTCAATTGAGATGGTTTTTTTATACAGCTTGATCTCAGTATGTCAAGTCTATTATTCACAAAATAAGCTTTCTGGGCTTTTTCTTATTCTAAGATTCTATTGGAATTTGACAGTCTCCTCACCGAAAGTATTACTTGCTTGTAAAAGTTTGTCGCTTCAATGTAAGATTGTAGATTCAATGTAAGGTATACTCGTACAGGCAATCTTCCCAACATGCCCTATATTGACATATGCTTGGTGTAACTTTAAGTGACCAGCTCAGGTTTGGGAGCTCCATCGCAGCCAGAGTCAAGTTAGCCTCTCCGAAGCTGGGCGTACTGTACAGGGCCCGCAGATACTTTCGGAGGAACGGCTGTGCGCCCTGTTTCATACGAAACTTCATTTTTGATTTGAAGCAAAAATACCAACGGAAACTGAATGATTTTTATTTTTAAAATATTAAAGGTATAGTAAACATAAAGCTAATGAGTTTTTTTACCGTCAAAAAGTATAGTAAATATCTAGAACGGATTAGAAGTATTTTATTTAGTTTTGTTTTAAATTATGAAATATAGCACATTAAAGAAATCGATTTTTCTAGAGGCAACTTCGAAAATTATTTATGTAATTACGATTACATAAACAAAAAATAAACTATCATTGAAAAAAAAAGGTTTTTTCGTGTTGGAACACAAATTATGCACGGTTTATTTGGGTTCCAACGTAAATTAGCAGTTTTTAATTTAATTTTAAACCCATAATAGTGCTGATTTATACATTTTTGATTTTTTTATTTTATAATCAATTATATTTTCGTAGTAGACTGGACTATTTTTTAAATTCTTTAATCACCATTATCCGTGAAATAATTTCTAAAGTAGTGTCAAAAATCTTGAAAAATCGATTTATTTAATGACCCATATTTCATAATTAAAAAAAATCAAACGATACTAGATATTTGATATAACTTTTGATAAATAAATATCATTCGGTTTGGGTGAGAATTTTGTCCTGAAATCCAAAATTAAGTGTTTGTATGAAACAGACCGCGCAGCTGTTCCTCTTAATACGTTCCTGCTGACTGTACAACTGCTGACTGTACAAATCGCAAGTGCACCCCGCTGTTATGATATCCCGATGTTCAACAGCTCGGCTATGGAATGATCTTCCGGCCTCTGTGTTTCCTCCAACTTACAACATGGGACTCATAAGACTCATATTCACTCCTTCCTCTCCTCAAACAGCGCCTCCACACAGCATTCTTAAAGATGACACAGGCCCCGAGGGAAATTGGGGCCTGCTGAGTGGAGTTAATGTAAAATAAATCTACGATAATCACTCTACTCTAAAGAAAATGCAGCACTATACAAACACACTTTTCTATAAACTTTAAAATTTAAAATATTCTTCAACGCCACAGATATAAATAATATTTTTTGAGTGGATTGAGTTATCTAAAGGCTAATATCTTTATTAGAAGGTATCACTCTGTGGGTTTCTGACTGAAGCAAAACCACAAATGATATATCTGAAAATTCCATGCGGGTAGATAGAAGATGCACGAGGTTTAAAAATCCTCAAACTGTAATTTACAATTACACTTTATACACTTTCCTAAATACCCGTATAGAGTTTAGAGCTAAATCATTCACAGTATTTGTAACTATATAATGTACCAGTGATGTGATTCTTTATAATAAGTGTCTCTGTACACTTATATTATATTGTACCAGTGATATGTCTTTATTACAAATGCAAAGTATGTGTTGTAATGTTGTTAATGTACTGTGATGTTAATTATGTATCTTAAATATTAAGTATGTTTGTTTCTAAAAACTGTACTGCAGGTTCTGCAAGTGATCCCACAATGAGTTTCCTAACTCTTGGGAATACAGTGCATAATGTATGGTATACTTTTTAATTTTAAAACAATCTTCAGTGAGCAACCCGCGAGGCGTGTATTTTTGGGTGCTGACCGTTAGAGCATGAGAATCGTTTAATTTTTTTGTCACGATACCAAAGTCAACTTCTTGTGTCTCAACGTCGACTTTTTGTGCTTACTGAATAAAATATATTTAATATGGTATTAACTATTTCCGTGCGTTTCGTCATCGGCTCATAAAGCTGAGTGATACGTAATTAAATCTTTTCAATATTTCTTAATAATATTATCTTTTTTTTAGTTGCTCATAGTTCCAACCGGTACCTATCAAACACGTACGAGTATACATAATCTCTTTATACTGAATTATTTACTTTTTTCTAGATATATTATATTACCATACTATGTCAATACTAGCCTTTTTCCTTTCTATTTTTTGTATAATGGCACTTAATATGAACTAAACTTGTCAATTTGGCTCTCCAAAAATTGGATTTGTTCCTAATTGGGCAGTCAAAGCTTTCTTTAATGTTGTTTTTAAATAATGTGTGTTTCAAATAAATAAATATTATTAGTTATTTTTTTTATTTTATATATTTTCATATGAAGCGGTAACTTGGTGATGTGACATTATAATTTAAAATATAAAACAACAACTTTGTTTTATATTTTAAAATATTATTAGATTTCGTTTCTGATTGGTGATCTTTCACCAGGGCGATATACTGAGAGTATCTATCACGCCGTATCCTCTACACGTCGGAGGTCCAAGAAAATAATAAACGTCCATGCTTCGCGCATGATAAATAGCTCCCCGTGTGGGAGGCGCCTCCCTGTCCTGTACAGCGGGGGTTAGGGGATGCGAAGGAGATGGAGGATGAATTTGAATACAGAATTCAGTTCACTCTGTGCAGAAACGGGCGGTCCGTTTGATAGATTCCTCTATCTTAACAAACGGGTTGCAATCTTTGGAGCTCAGACGTCAGATAGGAATGCTGTCCTTGGTCTACCGTTATTTTCTTAGAGTTTCTTAGAGTTGAGGGTATTTTGGTTTTCCTAATGTAAACCGATTCGTAGTAAAGATTTGTTACAAAAATATATGGTAAAAAGTCCCTATAACCTACTTTTTAGTCATTTAAGAAATAAAACAATAACTTTGTTTACATCACTTTTATTTATACTTTAGCCAACTGGGTTTCGTTGCTACTTAGCTTCTTCAGGGCAGTATAATGCTAAACTATGAACTAAGATACACATGTGTTATTGATTGATAAAAGCGGGCGAGTGGACGGCCAAGGGTGGGAGATCAGCAGGTACCTGGCAGGGAATGGCTTGAACTTTGTTTATTGGGAATAATTTAAGAATTGGACTTTTATTTAAATTTATTTGGTTATTAATGAGTGTAGTATTAGTGTTTTTGACTTTCCTTATTTCTAACGCTTCTAAATGATCAAGTCGAATGCCGGTTCCATTTGTATGCAGTAAGCTAGTGCCTGTATTTTTATTGATGTGTGGTCTGTTTCTATGAGGTAATTGGCAAATTCCGTAAATCCATTATTATTTAGGCATCTTAAGTGTTCTTTTACATGGATATTAACATTACGCGACGTTTTGCCTACATAACACATGTGTATCTTTTTTTTACAGTAACTCCACACAGGAGACCCTGAGGGAAATAATTTCCCTCAAGGCCTATATCATCTTTGGGGATGCTGTGTTGAGGGTCTTTTAGAGGATAGGAAGGAGTGAACTTGGGTCTTGAAGAGACCCATGTTATAGAATGGAGGAAACACAGAGGCCGGCAGATCATTCCACAGCCAAGCTGTTGAACGCAAGAACGAATCGTAGAAGCGACCCGTTCTCATGTGACAAATGTCAACCGTGGGCAAATGTTGGGCGCGCGTTTGGCGTATTTCCCGACTATGCACCGGTGCCGAAGAGATCAATGATGCTAGTTCCTCGGAGCATCTTCCAATAAAATACCGGTAGAACAAGGACTGCATTCCCACCTGACGTCTGTGCTCCAAAGATTGCAACCCGTTTGTTAAGATACAGGAATCTATCAAACGGACCGCCCGTTTCTGCACAGAGTGAAGGGTTTTTTTCAGATATTTTGTGACTCCCGACCAGAGGTGGCTGCCAAATTCTACAGTGGGGCGCACTTGCGATTTGTGCAGGGTCAGCAGTTGTGTACTATTAAAGTATCTGCGGGCTCTGTACAATACGCCCAGCTTCTGAGAGGCTAACTTCACTCGGGCTTCGATGGAGCCCCCCATACCTGAGCTGGTCACTTAAGGTTACACCAAGCATATCAATGGGGGGCTTGTTGGGAAGATTGCTTCCATTAAAGGAGACTAGATTGTCATTTCGACCCCTTTTAGACGTAATCAGACACAATTGGGTATTTGAAACAATAAATTTGACGAGGTTATTCTTACCCCAAGAGGAGACCCTCTCGAGGTAACCGTCCATTCTGTGCTTCAAAGCCCTCCGAGCCGTTGGAGTTTGTGTGCCCTTTGGGGGCTTGTCAAACAAAAAGCAATCATGGATTGGTGCACATATCAAGAGGTCATTGATGTGCAACAAAAAAAAATGTCGGAGACAGAACCGATCCTTGTGGAACGCCAGCATTTATTGAATGCGAGGAAGAGATAAAACCATCAGCAACCGTCTGAATCCATCTCTCCCTCAAAAAGTCGGCAATCCACGTACACAAGGAAACGGGAAGTCCGTGAGAAGGCAGTTTGTTGACAAGTCCTCGGTGTCAGACCCGGTCAAAGGCCTTAGAAATGTCCATTTCTAAGGCCTTTCTGAATTTGTAAATCTGGAATTTTGCAGACTTAACAGTCGCACACAGTGGACGTCATCTCGGCTATACAAGCAAACACCCCCTTTTGGTCTGAACTTGCCTACGAGGGTGAAGCCCGGGCAGTCCAGATAGGAGGCGTTAGGAGGCTCAGCTATCTGCGTTTCGGAGAGGAATAAAAGGTTTGGGCGTTGGGATTGAAGGTGATGGTGGACAGAATTAAAATTTTTGTGCAGGCTTCGAATGTTGGTAAAATTCAAGAACATTTTTGGTCTGCACTGGGGACGCCTACTACTCGCCGTTGTATTAAAATTATTGCCATTGATGTTTTGTGATTGCATGTTCTTTAATATTGTTGTTGGGGGCTTTAGAGGAAAAATAAAAGCAAGAGAAGGATCGGGTATGAAGGGTGGGTAGGAAGCAGGGGGTCAGGGTATCCAGGACTGACGGACGTATGAATCCATCCCACCCACTGCGGTGCAAGGCTATGGTTCGGAGAGTCTGACTGGGAAGGGCTCCCAATGCGCCCCAAACGCTACTGCTGGGTCCCCTCCGGTCACGAATCGGCACAACAGCAGCGGCTCTGCTGTTTCAACTTTCTTATATCAAGAATGCTATTTGTAATTAATAGGTTTTCTGTAGGATGTCGATATGGTTTTTAAAACATGATTCTAATTATTGTTTTGTGAGATGTGTTTAGCGCCTTAATATACGTGTCTGCGGCTTCACCCCATGCTGATATTCCATAAGTTAAAATGCTTTAACAAAGGGCAAAGTAAACATTTTTTTATCGTTTTAGTGACATGATGTTTCTTATTATTTTAAAGATATAAGGTAGTTTCCGGATTCTTTTTGCAAGGAGGTTAATATGGAGTTCCCATTTTAGTTTGCAGTCCACTGTTAACCCTAGATACTTAATATTATCCGTATGTTCAATTTTTTCGCATGTGCAGTTTAAGGTTTTAGAGGTAATACATGGGTGTAGGTGTAAATGTGGAAAGGTTTTTGGTTGTCCAACATTGGTTTTACTGAAAGATAAGTACTTAGTTTTGGAGGTATGTAAGGTAAGTAGATTCTTGTCGTTGTCGAGCCATTTTTTTATTACCATCATACCAATTTCCCTATTTTTAAGGACCTTTTCCCAAGTTTGCGCTTTGAATAAATCTACTGTATCATCTGCGTACTGATCACATTATATAAGAGAGATGGGATTTTAATTTCAGTGAGTCCATTAATATAAATGAGAAATAGAATGGGACCCAAAATGCAATCTTGCAGGACTCCATACTTTATTTTTGCCGTGTCACTGAAAGATTTGTTTAATTCCACTATTTGTTCCCTATTTTTAAAGTAGCTAATAAACCATTTGAGCGCTGGTCTGTTGATATCAATGTTTTTAAGTTTTTCGTATAACAACCCATGAGAGATAGTGTCAAAGGCCTTAGCTAAATCTAAAAATACTCCAACAACTTTAAATCCATCATCTAGATTTTTAACAACGAATGTATTTAATTCCGATATAGCTTGTTCTGTTCCCATTTTTGCTCGAAAACCGAATTGGCGGCTTGAAACTAGTTTATGTTTTTCGAGGTAGGATAGTAGTCTTTTTTTCATTGCCATTTCCAGGAATTTGTGATAGTGAGTTTAATAGTGAGATAGGTCTGCAGTTGGAAATTAGGGTTTTGTCTCCGGATTTATGAATTGGTGTAATACTGGTAATTTTCAATTTATCGGGGACAATCCCTTCAGCATTTGGTTAGAGATGTTATCTAGGCCCGGAGCGCAAAATGATTTGAGTGACAGAATATGCTCTGTTATTTCTGTTTTATTTAATTTGTATATATTAAAGGAATGAATTGGACATCTGGTAGAGCAATTTTTTTCTAGTAATTCTTCAGTTGTTAGATTTTTTTAAGAATTTTTTGGGATAAATCATTGCCAGCATTAATGAAATGAGAATTTATGTGATTCGCTAATTTTTTGGGTTCATTTTTTGTCAAAAAGATCTCCCCATTAATTAACAATTCATTAATATTCGTACTTTTCTTCGGGTTTAAATAAGCTACGTCTTTTATAATTTTCCAATTTTTTTTTGGGTCTCCTCCAGCATTTTCTATTACTTTTCGATAAAATTCATATTTACCCTTCTTAATTAATTTATGATGTAAGTTTCTATATAATAAATAATCGTTTTTTAGTTTTCTATCCATCGGGTTTTTGTTTAGTCTCGTATGCATCATATTACGTTTGTGAATACACTTTAACAAACCTGTTGTAATCCATGGTTTAATTTTCAATATTTTGTGTGAAGTGTTTTTATGGGTTTTTAAAGTGAAGTGTTTATTTGTGTATGTGTCCAAAGTTAAGAGAAATTCGTGTAAAGCTTTGTTCGGATCCATTTCTTTCAGCGTTGCAGTCCAAGATTCGTGACTTATATCTGAACTAAGTGCTTTGAAGTCTATTATGTGGTAGGAGGTGTTTGAGAAATGATCTGTTTTATTTACATTTTTCGATCGGATGCTGAGTGTGGTAGAAAAGTGATCAGCAACCGTTGAATGAATAGTGGATGATATGATTATATTTTTAGTTTTAGCAAAAATATGATCAATACAGGATTTTGATTCTAATGTGGTTCTTGTCGAAGAATTTATAGCCGACCTAAAGCCATTGTGAGTTAAAAGACTTAGATATTCGTTAATTTTGGGATTAAATTTGAGAATGTTTATGTTCATATCACCTGCTAGAATGACTTGTTGAGAATTTTTATTATTTTCAAGAAGTTTTTGTAGAGTGTTAAGAAAAGGATTTAGATCTTTATAGCACGGTGGTCTATAAATAGCAAAACAGATAAATTGGAGCCTAGTGATATTTTAACGCAATTTGCTTCTGTTAAGTTAATTTCGGAGATAGAAGCGTTCAGAGACTCTTTAACAAATATCACAATACCAACATTTTGGTTGAGTTTAGTAGTAGTGTGGAAAGTTTTATAGTCAAATAAGTTGATATCGGTGTAAGAATCATCTGTCCAACATTCACTTAAAAGGATGATATCAAAATTAGTATTTAGGTCATGTAAAAGGAGTGTGAAGTTGTCAAAATTTTTCCGAATGCTTTTAATACTTTGTGTTATTATATTTAAGGAGTAATTATCAGTAATACGTTAGAGGATGTTATAAAATTGATATTAAGTATTGAAGTCATTTGTTAATAGTGAGTGCATAAGTTTACCATGAAAAATATCAGTAGAAGTGATCTATCTTTGATGGTATCCACAATTTTTTTAGCTCTATTTCGTGTTAAATTTGGATTATTTTTTCCCCAATGCCTTTTCGGACAAGCAATTTAGATGCTTTGAACCATACAAACTCGAAATGGGTTTCTTTAGCCGTTTGCTTAGTTTTCCAAAGCAGTTCCTTAAAATATTGTGAAAGCACTTCGCTGAGGTATATAGGTGATTTAGGATTTAATATTTTCGCAGCATTTTTGTTGGATAAAATCGATTCCCTCGTTTTCAGGCTACGAAAAGCAACTTGTAGTTTATCCTGGGTCCTGGTCACCAGTCTTAGGTCCTGCTGCATCAGGGGCATCCCAAGAGAGTTGGCTACCCGAAGTACAGCTTATCTAACGGGAGCTTGTTATTCAAAACTTTATACTGAATTTACAGTTAATGTTAAGTTACAATATGTACGAATATATATATATATATATATATATATACCTAACATTATAATATGTAATATACATAGAACATAAATATTTCGTAAGAATCTTACTAAAAGATATTTCTACAAAAATATAAAATAAAAGCATAAATGACAACATTAATATATTTCCTAATTATCTACTATAGATAGTTCCTTTCAGATAGCCAAGTTTTCAATACTTATTAACTGTTTAGTTTTAGTATAATTTGTTCATCGCCTCAACGCTGCAGTTAATCTTATATGCGGTGAGATGGCACTTCTAAGAACTGAATATTTCTTGCGTGAATAAGGAGAGAATCATTAAATATGCACTTTCATTAATTCTAAAATAATTTTGCCAGTATTTTTGTTCTATTAACCATTCACTTAACTAGTTTATGTGTGAATAAATGTTCCTTTTTAGCAACCATTGTTTGTATCATTTACTATGTTATCAGGTTGCTTTCAGGCCACTTTCTGACGGTCCGGTAGAGAACCGACACAAACCTCATGTGTGGTGCCGACAGGGCACTGCGCCATACATTTCAATAGGCGCTGCTCACTACTCGGAGGGAAGCGGGAGCACCGCGACGTACTTCTGCTATACTACAAGCGGGACAACAATTCAGTAGCTTCTCGGTAAACACGCACCCAGTAAATCTATGAACTGCGTTTCGATCATTTACGCGCCATTCATCCTGTGACTTCAAACATGTATCTGATATGAATTTTCGGCTAATAATGGAGGTAGAGAAATATGCACGCCTTTATAATTATAAATTACGAGCATATGCAGTAAAGGGGACAATGGAGAAAGCTTGATCTGCAATAGGAGGACTTCTTATATATGGAGTAATGTGCTGGACCAGTTCTTGGAATGTTTTTTTTTTGACATTCGGTACTTTTGCCGGAATTTGATAGCATCTCCGGACAGTTCCCTGGTAGCAATAAATAACCTACAATGAATGTTACGTTCGATGGGGGGTGGACCTAAATTTGTCACTCATTTTTGTCTCGTTCGAATAAATAAATAGCATACCAGAGCCTCGTGCTCACTCGATTCACTCGACATTTTTTGATTTTGACTTTGAATCCGATAACATTCAGCGGTAAATGTCATAACGGAAATCTGCAATACCGACTGAACAATACCGAATAATTGAAAATTGGTGTTTAATTATTTTACTGATGATTGTTATGGCCAATTGAATAAATGAACGTGAAAGTTCCTTACCAAATATATGGAAAAATATATATTTTTGGTTATAAATATGTATGCACGCAGCTCTGTAGAGTATGCCTCTCAAGACTGGAATCCATGGTACATATCACAAACAGAAAGGATTGAGAAATTACAAAAACATTTTCTACGATACCTCGATTTTCGGGGCTATCGTCCCCACTTGAGTCATGAGGAGTCAGCCGCGTTTTTTGGGATTTCGTCACTAGAATGACGTAGAAATTCTGCAGACGTACTGTTTTTAGAAAAAATAGTCCTCTCTGTGATAGATTGCCCTGAATTACTTGAACGAATTGAATTAGGAGTGCCTAACAGACGAACCAGACAAAACCACCCAATAAACCTACCTCAATGCATCAACTCAAAACAAAACACCTTTATTCACCGCGCTTCACACATTTTTAAGACTTCATACAGTGAGTTCGACATATTATTCAACTCAGCCCCTTATAATTTCAAACCTAAAATCAATAAATAACATTCACACAACACATATTACTCTACACAGACTAGATCCTTTCACTTCCCCTCCCTCCGATCATCCTAACCACACAGGCTAACCTTGTAACGTTACTTTTTTGATTGAATGATTTAAATACTTAGTGAAAACCTGTTATTAGTTTATTTTTTAAATATATTTACCAAACAAAATAATTATTGTAAACTGTTGGTTTTCCAAATAAAATAAAAAAAATCACCGATTTTTTTTTATGAAAATAAAACAATAACTTTGTTTATAACCACGAGATTTATTTAATTTTATTAGGACCGACTGGTTTCGCTTAACACGAGCATCATCAGGGTACAAAATAATTTTTTTAAGTTTAATTTTGTACCCTGATGATGCCTGTGTTAAGCGAAACCGGTCGGTCCTAATAAAATTAAATAAATCTCGTGATTATAAACAAAGTTATTGTTTTATTTTCATTAAATATGTCTAACCACAAAGTGACTGCTTTCTATTTTTATTTTGTTTCTATGGCTCGTTTTTCATAAGGTAGGCACAGCTTTTCTGAATGTTGTCTGTCGACGCAATCGTCCTCAGCTGGGCGGACTGACGGGTCCTCAATTTGGAAGCCGCCGCAATACCGCCCGCGCCGTCCCAGGAACCATTCATTGAATAATCAACACCTCTGTCACAGGTCACCCCAAGCAGGTCGCTAAGGTAGCCTTTGTTCAGGGCTTGGTGGCAAAATGAATCGAGTGTTCAATTCCCGCACCCCATTGGCAGAAATTAATTTGACTACTTTTAATACTAAGATCAGTAGGATGTTAAACTTTTTATAATTCGAGGATTTTACAACATTTGAAAAAAAATGAATAATGCAAGGTTCTTGATAGAGATTAAATTTCCAGAAAAAACGTATTTGGAATTTACCACTCTTGATTCTAAGATCTGCGGGCGATAGTGCCTACAGAAGGTCATTAGATTTCCTGAACGGGTCGACGAACAGACAAAACATCGTTTGCTAACTTTAATGAGAACCCATTTCCAGCACAGGGGGAGGTGGGGTGAATGAGAGGGAGATAATGGTGGAGCCGATGATCCCCATCAGATGGATTAGGAGGTAATATACCTTACTTAGGATTTTAAATCTAAGAAATATGGATGGAACGGTGATAAAGGATTACTCTGTCTCTGTCATTGAAAATATAAACACTGAGCACACGCACATGCCCACAATTTACATCAGTGAATATACGGATTTGCACGACCTTGGTGGCAGAATGTTAAGCTCGGTAGCGGTACCGGCGTGGATTTATCTCGTCACCCACAACACAAACAGGCTTATATCATATAGAGCAGATATGCTGTCAAGGCGTTTTCACCTTTTCAGCGCAGACGTCAAAATAATACTATTAAACACATTCTGCACATCTCCGTATACGTCAGAATTGTGGGTGCATTATGCCACGACAATCTCCAAACTCGAACGTTTGGGCGATTGTGTAGAGGGGTGGATCGGACGCGTTGGGCCAACGTTGGCTCGAGTTCGGTGAGTTCGCTCCGGTGGCGAACTACTTGGCCCAACCTTCAAGCTAGTTGGCCGAACTCGCACAAACCGGCCTCCACACTCCACACATTGACCGTTCAGTATGAATTCGGCAGGCGATCCCGGCGGACGTGCTGCGCGAAGATTAAAACATCACTGAATTATGTTTATATTGACAAAAAAGACTTAAATATACAACTAACCAACAAATAAATGCCCAAATATGCATCATGCAAATAATAATAATAAGATAATTTGTATGGCGCCACTTTACATGAAAAATCAATTCTATAGCGAAATGCATGTAATCCGAGGTATAAACGGGGCTAGTTGTTATATTTTTTTGCGCTACAATCTGAGGCTGTCTATAAAAATAAAATACGGGACTAAACCAGGCGCAATAGCTATCGACAAGTCGTAGGAACTTTAAAAAATTGACATTCGTCATATTTTTCTATCATGTTGACAGACAAAAACATGTGACAAGATATATTTTTTATTGTGAAGTTCAAGAAACAAAGGATGGGTGATTTAATAATAATCATTTCATATATAGCTATTATTTCTTACCGGTATTATGAGTACCTAATGAGTAACGAATTGTGTCAATAATATTATAAATATCGGTAGACTTTCTATGAATATCGGTAGATCGATAGATTTTAGCTAAAATGACATCACTGGTTGGGAGTTCGTATTTGGAACGTTGGTTGATCGCCCGATTTATAGTCACTACACGATCGGCCAACGTCCGAACTCCGAACCGAGTTTGGGTTGGGACTTTGGGCAATTATTCCGTCTACTTTGAATTGTATTTTTTTTTCGTGTAAAATAAAATAAAATTAAAAATTAAAAAACGATTAAACTGGCAAGCGCAAAGCGTGGAGCTGGTTTGGGAGGAGGATCCAGGGGGTAGATTTAGGACACTGTGATTAGAATGTATTATTACAGTTAAGGGTTGGAGTGACTTGCGCTAAGGATACTTTGAAGACTATGGATAGTCAGATTCAAGTAATATATCTATTCAGAAAGCTTGCATCCAAAACAGACTATCAAATACTGTGTGCCTGTAATGGCCACCTTATATATTTAAAATATTATTCCCGCACAAGAGTTACAACAGCCCGAACCCAGTGGGACTATTGAATCCTCATTTGGGGTAAAGGCGTGTGGAGGGGAAAGAGATAGAAAAGATTTAATTCAGATTCAATCACTAAAGAAACAAGGTTTCGATTTCGAATCTTTTCTTTCACCAAGGCGATACTAAGAGTATCTCCCACTCTGTCAGAACGTAGATCAAACGATATCGTCGTAACAAAAATAAAATATTTTATTAAATTAATTAGAATAACTTTACCGTAGTAAACAGTACCGTCAGCAATAAAGCAAATTTCAAGTCATAAATAAAAACAATATTAGAAAGCAATGGGACTCACTCCTGACATCGATGCTATATATACCATAGATTTAGTTTTAATTGTGGCAGTCTGACGATGCCCGTGATAGGGTGAAACCAGTCCGGTCGAAAATAAATAAGTGGAAAAAGTTACAAATGTTTTTTAATAAAAAAAAATATTTTAACAATAACTTTGTTAAAACCACAGTATTAAATATGTAAATATCTACATATTTCAGAAGCAAAGCTCCCCTCATCACATTTATTTGCCTATACTTGTCATTATTTTCAGTAGGTATATTGTATATCCTGATGAGGGGAGCTTTGCTTCTGAAACATGTAGATATTTACATATTAAAACAAAGTTATTGTTTTTAATTTAATAAATATGATTCCACATACTCGCACATCATCTGAAGAACATATATTTTATATTTTAAAACTCCATAACTCATGAAAAACCACATTGTAAATAGCAGCGTTGACCTTTAAACGCTGGGCAACAAGAGAAACCAGAGCTCAATGTTACGATTTGTTTAGGCTTTCTGCTTTATGATAATAAAGATTTTTTTTTTTAAAGAAAGACAAATATTCCCTGGTTACGAATAACCTGACAATATTTGAAAATCTCCTACTACCATCACAGTAAGCGGAAGATGTTGCTTGTTTCGTAAATGGAGGACTTAGCCAGCCGAGGAATTGAACTCACGACGCGTGGGTGAGACCCAAACGCGATGCCAACTCAGCCACTGACCGGTCAAATTATTGTTTTGTTAACATCGAATAAAAATATTTTCCACTTTACTTTCACAAAAGATGAACTAATTCTGCTTTGTGCATGTTTAAGTTATTTTCCGAAGCGACTGTCATTAGTATTGGTAGCAAAACTCCATTATTACTCTATACCGTAACGGAGTTCATCATTTAAAAGTTTTCTTGAAATCCCCTTGTTATACGAGCATTATCTTTAATTCTCCCCTAGCTAAACTTTCCTAGAGGTTTCCATATAAATTCAAAAATAAACAACATCCTGGAGGGATTAAATGACCGAAAATAGATTTTGAATTATTGTTCGTCTATTCCAGCACCGCGGCGAGGTAGGAATCTCGGCGATATAATATATATTGAATTATTGTTCGTCTATTCCAGCACCGCGGCGAGGTAGGAATCTCGGCGATATAATATATATTGAATTATTGTTCGTCTATTCCAGCACCGCGGCGAGGTAGGAATCTCGGCGATATAATATATATTGAATTATTGTTCGTCTATTCCAGCACCGCGGCGAGGTAGAAATCTCGGCGATATAATATATATTGAATTATTGTTCGTCTATTCCAGCACCGCGGCGAGGTAGAAATCTCGGTGATATAATATATATTGAATTATTGTTCGTCTATTTCAGCACCGCGGCGAGGTAGGAATCTCGGCGATATAATATATTGAATTATTGTTCGTCTATTCCAGCACCCGCGGGTAGGAATCTCGGCGATATAATATATATTGAATTATTGTTCGTCTATTCAGCACCGGCGAGGTAGAAATCTCGGCGATATAATATATATTGAATTATTGTTCGTCTATTCCAGCACCGCGGCGAGGTAGAATCTCGGTGATATAATATATATTGAATTATTGTTCGTCTATTCCAGCACCGCGGCGAGGTAGAAATCTCGGTGATATAATATATATTGAATTATTGTTCGTCTATTCCAGCACCGCGGCGAGGTAGAAATCTCGGTGATATAATATATATTGAATTATTGTTCGTCTATTCCAGCACCGCGGCGAGGTAGAAATCTCGGCGATATAATATATATTGAATTATTGTTCGTCTATTCCAGCACCGCGGCGAGGTAGAAATCTCGGCGATATAATATACGAGTATATTCAGTTTTTTGGAATAACTTTGAAGCTTACAAACCTCTTTGTAATTTATTTTAATCATTGGAGATTATATTAACAACTCTCAAATTGAAACATGAAAACGAGGAGATACAGAAAAAAAGATTTCGGTAGCAGCTGGGACTTGAACCCAGAACCTCATGGTCTATGCGGTTTCGGTTAAGCCAATCCGTTCCGCCATTTTTATCGGTATCATATTTAGATTTCTAAGACCTGTTAATATCATCCTTCATTAATTTCCCATCTATTTTTGCATGTCACCTTTTTATCATAATATGAATAGAAGTATAGGTCAGGTCTTTAGAAATAGGAGTAAAATTAAAATGTGTGTTTTATGTTTATAAAATGTTTGTGCCTTATTGTTGCATTTCTATTATCACGCGCTTTTACTCTTCCATTTTGTAGATAATGTATTTTGTCATTGTACAAAATAATATTAACATAACCTAAATGAAACATGAAAACGGAAAAAAACGACAGAAAATAAAAAGATTTCAGTCGCATCTGGGACACGAACCCAGGACCTCTGCCTATCCGGAGCAACCGCTTAACCAACTTAGCTAATGAGACCAGTTCAATTTATGTCATCTTCATCGATATCATATCTCAAATTCAAGATTTGTCAATATTATTCTCCCTTTTTAATCCCATATTATTGACAGCTATCTTTATAATGATCACAAAGTTCCCAAGGAAAACAATTGCAAACTAGACAGTGTCTCGGATTAATATCCGATTGTTTATTTATATGAGACATCTATTGACTTTTTTATTTCTATACTTAGTTACCATTACTGTCGCTACATGGAGCTTCTCCCCAACTCTTTCTCTATTGAGTTGGGTAGTTTTAAATTTATACTTTTTTTCATTTATTTTTTATTTTTTATGGTATAATATTAATTATATACAGTGGGAACTTATACCCGCTAAGCCACTGCAAGTAGCTTGTCAGCAGGAGTTTATTTCAACAATATAATATAATACAACAATAAATTACAATCATCATACAAATGTAGGGCAAAATTATTATATTTAGGCGCATGCATCTTGTGCTGTACATAAGTTGATAAAAAAAATTAGAAAAAATAATGGTAAAAGCATTACAGTTTTGTTATTGAGATACTAGAGTCCAATTTTATAACACCGATTTAAATAATATTATAAAACTGTCAATATCATAAAAAATATCAAAATTATAAAAGTGCCAATATTATAAAAGTATCAATTTTATGAAAATATCAATATTATAAAAACATCAATACTTTTAAAAATATCAACATTATAAAAACATTAATATTACAAAAATATAACTATTACGTAAATATCAGAAATATCAAAGCATCTGTAAGTATTAAATAAATTAAGAAATAAAATTTTTTAAAAATATACATATACATGTAAAGAAAACCACATTACTTAATGTTAGCGCTTTCTTAATTCTGTAATTTTCGCATTACCGACAGGTTAGTTGGTAGCCCGCTAGATGTCACTACTGACTAAACGGCCGTGACGTTTAACGAGAGCGAAATTTTATTATTGTAGCAATATGCTTTATAATTTTTAACGAGATAAAAACACCTGAAATGAAGGCTTTAAATGTTGTTTCTTTTGTTTATTGCAGGTGAGTGAATATTTTGATAATTTCTTATTTTGTTATTCTTAAAATTGTAAATACCTATTATGAATAAAAGTCTTTTGTTTATTGCAGAGAAACGCAATTAAGTCTTATTTGAACCAAGTGTGAAACACCATTATATACATATATACATAAAACAGCAGTACAGGTTGGTTACAATGAGGATAGACTTAAATATAATAGTAACACCGTAACAGTAAATACACCAGATATCCAGGAGCTATACAACCAAGAAGACCGTCATATTTGCTACCATCAATACACAGGGTTACTTTCCAAAAGCCAACACTTTAACATCAGTGAGAATTTCATCATAGGACAATTGTTTTTAAATTCGTACGGCAATTTGTTAAATATAAATGGTACAATGTATTCAAGGGTTCGTTGACCATATTTATTTTGAAATATTGGCACTATCATTCCTATATTTTGTGTGAAACGTGTATTGTGTACATGATCCACCACTGCCTTATACGGACTTTCAGATATATGTTGCAGTAGAATTTTATGCCACAAAAGACCACGAACAGGTAATACATTAATTGATTTGTACATGATATCAATGTCTCGCCTTTGCTTAAAAACTGTTTCACTTACTAGCAATTTTACCATGGCATTTTTGTTGGTCTTACAGGAGTGTCCCCAAGAAGTTAAATCATACCTTATAGTCGATTCTGCTAGAGACAAATAAATTAGTTTCATAGTTTTTATAGGCACATATAATTTTACCTTGTGGAGTCTTCCTAGAATGGCTCGAAGTCGCTTACAGAGGTTGAAAATTTGTACGTCCCATTTCATATTACAATCCACCGTAACACCTATATACACATACTGGTTGACTAATTCGATACTTGTACACGCGCAGGGCTGTTTGGTATTATTGTGAATGCAATTAAATGAATGGGATATGATTACAGGTGCCTCGCTGTACCTTGCATGCGGGGATCTTACATGCATCAATTTCGTTGTTTTAGCATTGATTATTAGACCAGAGTCATGTGACCATTTTAATAAAGAAATAAAGTCTAGCTGTAACAATTTTATTGCAGTATCCAAATTTTCATGGGATATTATAAGTGCTGTATCATCAGCCTATACATAATGTTTAACAAACAAGAATATTTTGTTCATAAGTGATACAAAGATAATATAGAGTGTTGGACCTAGAATTGACCCTTGTGGAACTCCTGTTTTGACATTTCTTCTTTTACTAAATTTGTCTGATATTTTTACCTGGATTTGGCGGTTGGTTAGGAAGTTTTTGAATAGTTTAAGAAAGTTTCCTCTTACCCCTATTGCCTCCAAAATATTTAACAATTTCATCGGGTCTATAGTATCAAATGCCTTTGAATTGTCTATGAACAGTACCAAAACATGTCTTTTATTATTCAGTTCATTATTTATATAGTTAGTGAAATCCTGAAGTAACATTTCAGTACTTTTTTTTTTTGAAAACCAAATTGATTGGGATCTATTAAAGAAAAGCACTCCAAGTATTTGGTTAGTTTTAAAGATATGTATTTTTCAAGAATCTTTTCTAGAGCGGGTAATATACTAATCGGTCTATAGTTTCCTATATCAGTATGTTTCCCATTTTTGTAAATAGGTCTGATAATACTAAATTCGAGTTCATCTGGTATTACAGTTTGTGTTAAAATTGTGTTGATCAGATGGGTTAATATAGGACCCAAAATATCTGTGTCTTTTTATGTCAAACATTCGGATATTGTCTATGCCAGGGGACTTTGAATCTTTGAGAAGTTTGACTATGCGAGTGATGCTCGTGGTATATACAACCTTTTTCGTAATTAGCTATTAAGATATATTTGTATTACTTAATATTTTATGTGTATTTATATTTAATAAATAATAATATACTAGTACATATTCGTTATTTATCATCTTTAATTTTATCTCATCAATTGTGGCAAAACGCTTTCTTTTCATTGGTCTGTTCAGTTTTGGGAATAGGAAAAAGTCGCAGGGAGGTGTTGTTTTTGGCCAAATAATCACAAACAAGCATTGATGTGTGAGCTGGTGCATTATCGTGATGCAAAATCCATGATTTGTTTTTCCACAATTCCGATCGTTTGAGCCGTATTGCTTCACGCAAACGTTGCATAACATCCTTGTAGTATTCCTTATTAACCGTACGACCTGTTGGCAAGAACTCATGATGCACCACGCCATTGTAATCGAAGAAAACACACTTGCCGAATGCCACAGTCAACATTTTAAGTGCGTTGGAGCACCTTATTCCATTTTTAACGCCAAATTTAATACATATCCTTTGATCCATTTTTTTTCAAAAGTAAAAAATCGAAGAACACACAAAACGTGACTAACCTTTCCAGTTGTCAAAAACAAACCACTAATCCAAAATGGCTGATAATGCTAACATATGATAAACATATCTGTACCAACATAACAAAAAAAAAATCGATGATCGAATGTACACAGCCCGCGAAAATTCAAAATTGACCTTCTTTTGAGCACACCTCGTGGTTTGTAGATTTTTTCCCGATAAAGGGAGCCTATCTTCTGAAACATGTAGATATTTAAATATTATAAGCAATGGCTAAAACAAAGTAATTCTTATTAATTTACATATTTAAGAAGGCAAATTGTTGTTAGGGTAACAGAGCCTCACTTTCGACTTGTGCGTTTTATTGCATAGATATTCTATGAAATCGTAGAGTTTGTAAAATACTTTTATTTTTTTATTTATTCATTATATTACTTACACCCTATATGGGATTTTATATATTTAGTTCATTACAATAGTCACATAGGTGCAAAACACATCACAGTAGGTACATTACCTTCATGAAATACAACAACTAATTATTTCATTTGTCTCACGAACAAATATAGGAATAACATAGTGTAGGTACCATTCCAAATAATTAGCTACAGAGGCGAATATTCAAACCATACCTCGCATTCGCTGATACTTATGCTCTAGACACATATATTAATAATTGTTGAGGATGTATGCAATAATCGTCTGTTTGTATTTGTATTCCGAGCAGTTGAACATATCTACTATGTCTGAAAATGTATTACCTTCTGCGTGAAGTCTGGGAACAAGTTAATTTTTGAATGACTCAGTCTTGAAATTATTGTTGCAATTGAATAAAATTTTAGATCGATTAGTTCTATTTGGAATATTAAATGTAATTAAGCTGATTATATCAGGACTGTGTATAAACATTTTATATGCTTTGGTAGGTAGTTTGGGGCGTCGTTAAGGGCGAGATTTATATAAACCTTTTAAAGGCAAAAACACAAATTTATTCACTTGATAATATATTTAAATTAGTGAAGTACCTGAAAGGCCGCCACTCAGAATTGAACGGTTTATCAAATTATAAATAGGGTAAGAATCACAGATCACAGAATAACACAGCCCTTACATCGGGCATAACACGTGTTGAAGAGGGAGTTAGGCCCGAGATTACGATGTCCCGATAATGGTATATGGTTGGCGGTAGAAATAATCCGGCGGATTTTCAAATCCTCTGTAATATCTTATGTGTTAACTATTGAGCTAGACTTATATCTTATCTCTTACTTCAAAAGATGTAAAAACATTTTATGTAGTGAAAAAAAAAATTGCAACTGCTGTAACTTTTTTTTTTATATGGGAAAGACTTCAAGAAATTAAATTTATTAAAAATTACTTTGTATTCACCACTTTCCACCATACACATATCAACATGTTTCGAAAGCGATGCTTTCTTTATCAGGAATATACTCTCAGTATCGCCCTGGCGAAAGACCACCATTCAGAATTGAAACGTTGCTTTAAATGGCTTTTAGCCATGTTTGATTAGCCAGGTATTTCCCCACCTTCCTCTTCCCCTTCTCCTTCCCCTCCCCAATACCTTCAACTTCACAATATTCCCTAATTGGGGATGCCACAGTCTCACTGGCTCCAGACGGTTGGGAGTAGTTGGGACTCTTGGGCGGTAGTTTTTTAAATGGAAGGGGGTAATTAGGTTGTTTTTCGGAAGAACGAGGCTATTCATTGGAAAAGTATCTAGAAGAGAACTATGTATAAATTTACTTGATTATTCAATACGAGTATACTACTTCCAATGCTTCTAAAATATTTTAAATTTTTGCCTTTATTATTAACTCCCAGTTCAATTAGTTTTTATACTCGTATGTCAAAATATTTTTATTTTTATTTTTCTTTTATAATTTAGAAAATTAAATTTTTCCCAAATAAGTCCTTAAATGTAGGAACACTGAATTCTTCGAATAGTCGATCGGTTCGGTAGTCTTGTAGGCTTTTCAGTATAATTTTTATTTAGAGTTACTGAACAATTTCTATCAGACTAGTTTTGTAAGCTGCTCCTCAACTGATTATCGCATATTGCAGAATGGACTGTACTAACGCGTTATCTATATTAAGTATAGATTTTCGTCGATGGGAACTTTCTGATTCGTAAAAAAAATATTCGAATTACATTTCAATTTTTTTTGTATGACTGTTGTGTGCCTTCCGTTTTACGTTTTATCAATGATTATTCCTAGATATGTAATTTTATGCTCTGTTTTCAGAAATGAGCATTTCCATAGATATTGACGTATATTGGGAGATTTGGAGGTATATTGTTAGTACTAATTTCAAATAGGATGATCTATGTTTTTTCACTATTTAATGACAGGAGGTTATCGTCAAACCACATTTTAAAAGTATTTATATTTTCTGTGGCCTTTAAACGAATACCACGGGCTTAAGAAATAATATTTCCATGTAGTGGGTTGAACATGTATGTTATTTACGTACAAAATGAATAATATTGGTCCCAGAACGGTGCCTTGTAGAATACCTAAATTTGTTCTTTCTTGTTTGCTAATTATGTCATTGATTTTGAAAAATTGTTATTCAAACTATAAAATCTAAAGGAAAACCTTAAAGTTTATTCATTTATATACGAGGTGTGTTCAAAAGAAAAGGTGAATTTTGAATTTTCGCGGGCTGTGTACATTCGATTATCGTTTTTTTTGTTATGTTGGTACACATATGTTTATCATATGTTAGCATTATCAGCCATTTTGGATTAGTGGTTTGTTTTTGACAACTAGAAAGGTTAGTCACGTTTTGTTTTTTCTTCGATTTTTTACTAAAAAAAAATTTAGTAAAAAATCGAAAAACATCGATTTTTTGAATTTTTTGAAGAAATGCTGATAAGGACATAGAAAAAAAGCAAATCTAAAATTTCACTTTAATCGGACTGATGATGCCCCAGAAAACGGCTATCAAGTTCCGACCAAAACTAGGAAATTCCTCCATAGGATTAACAATTATTAACAATTTTTTTCTAAAACGAATCAATTTTTTTTTGAAGAAGAAATGCTGATGAGGACATAGAAAATAAAGCAAATCTAAAATTTCACTTCAATCGGACTGATGATGCCTCAGAAAATGAACCTAAATTAAAAAATCGAAGATCATCCAAAAACGTGACTAACCTTTCCAGTTGTCAAAAACAAACCACTGATCCAAAATGGCTGATAATGCTAACACGTGATAAACATATGTGTACCAACATAACAAAAAAAATCGATAATCGAATGTACACAGCCCGCGAAAATTAAAAATTCACCTTTTCTTTTGAACACACCTCGTATTACAAAAATATTAATTTTCATTGTAACCCAAATAACTATCACAAAGTATGTGTTTTCCAATTAGCCACAATCATAGGATGACCTTACTCCACTGCACCGCCATTAGAATACTAGTCGAAAAGCACGTGATGACGCATCGCTTAAAATTCTTTCAGCAACTGAAAGCTTGTAAAGCAAATTTAAGTTTTCGGGATTACAACGAACGTTCTGAATTCGCTTAATTCAGCAATTTGTTAGCGGTATTTTATTTAAAGTTACAAACTCGTTAAATACTCGCACGTCCTTTGAATGAAGCCCAAAGTGGATCACATTTATCTGTAATTAATCATATTTGGCTAAAATTCCGACATTATGAATTTATTGCGAGTAAAATTAAAAGACCTTTTTTACGGTAACTCCACACAGGAAGCCCTGAGGGAAGAAATAATTTACCTCAAATCCTATATCATCTTTAGGGATGCTGTGTTGATGATATTTTAGATGACAGGAAGGAGTGAATCTGGGTTTTGAAGAGACCCATGTTGTAGGAGGGAGGACACAGAACCCGGCAGATCATTCCACAGCCGAGCTGTTGAACACAAGAACGAGTCGTAGAAGAGACTCATTCTCATGTGACAAATGTCAACCGTGTGAAAATGTTGGGCGCGCTAGGCGTGTTACCCGACTATGCAACGGTGCCGAAGGGATCAATGACGCTAGTTCCTCAGATCATCTTCAATTAAAATACCGATAGAACAAGGATAGCATTACCACCCGATGTCCGTGCTCCAAAGATTGCAATCCGTTTGTTAGTTGGTTCCTTTAGTTTTAAGTATTTAATACGTTTAAGATGAATATATTATTTACAATAATATAAATATATTTTCTTAAATAAATGTTCACTTATCTTGTTATAAAACATATTTTTCTGTCGATTTCTTATCATCCAACGTGCACATTAATTCAGTCGTTTCTCCGGTCCGTGGGGAATATATTTATTTCGTATGGTTAATTTTATTATTATTCTTGATATAACATCCTTATATTATAAATAAAATAATTTTATGGCAAGGCTTCCCATCCTGTCGAACGCGAAGCAAAATTTATCGATCCCAAAAATCTGGCTTCCAAAAAAAATTGGGGTAATGCATAGGGCTAGCAGATTTTTCAATAGTGACCAGCAGCTAACCCCGTACAAATTTCAACTACGTAAAGAAAAATAATTTGGAAGCTCTCCTCTGGGCTGGAGTTAAAAATACCCGTTCAATCCGTGTGATTGACAACCCGTTTTTAACAGATCGGTTGCCATTTCTAATGTACAGATGCAATGAAGGCATTTTTTTTTTTTTTTTCATTTCATAATGTTTTACAAAAGTTTTAAAAAACGTGACCTTACTGGGGTACCCCCTTCTAAGGTCACAGTGTACATGGTTTTATGTATGGATTATAAATTAAAGTTTTTTGTAAATTTGATAAATATTTAAAGTGAGTTTTCGTAACGTTTTTTTAAATTTTTTTAAACAACATTTTTGATTAATTACTTACCTACTTTAATCAATTTTTGTTTATGATTATAATTTGTCTATTCTTACATTATTGTGTTCTATGTTTATCATTTGTCTATTCTTACATTATTGTGTTCTATGTTTATCATTTGTTTATACTTACATTATTGTGTTCTATGTTTATCATACTTACATTATTGTGTTCAATGTTTATCATTTGTCTATTCTTACATTATTGTGTTCAATGTTTATCATTTGTTTATACTTACATTATTGTGTTCTATGTTTATCATTTGTTTATACTTACATTATTGTGTTCTATGTTTATCATTTGTTTATACTTACATTATTGTGTTCTATGTTTATCATTTGTTTATACTTACATTATTGTGTTCTATGTTTATCATTTGTTTATACTTACATTATTGTGTTCTATGTTTATCATTTGTTTATACTTACATTATTGTGTTCTATGTTTATCATTTGTTTATACTTACATTATTGTGTTCTATGTTTATCATTTGTTTATACTTACATTATTGTGTTCTATGTTTATCATTTGTTTATACTTACATTATTGTGTTCTATGTTTATCATTTGTTTATACTTACATTATTGTGTTCTATGTTTATCATTTGTCTATTCTTACATTATTGTGTTCAATGTTTATCATTTGTTTATACTTACATTATTGTGTTCTATGTTTATCATTTGTTTATACTTACATTATTGTGTTCTATGTTTATCATTTGTTTATACTTACATTATTGTGTTCTATGTTTATCATTTGTTTATACTTACATTATTGTGTTCTATGTTTATCATTTGTTTATACTTACATTATTGTGTTCTATGTTTATCATTTGTTTATACTTACATTATTGTGTTCTATGTTTATCATTTGTCTATTCTTACATTATTGTGTTCAATGTTTATCATTTGTTTATACTTACATTATTGTGTTCTATGTTTATCATTTGTTTATACTTACATTATTGTGTTCTATGTTTATCATTTGTTTATACTTACATTATTGTGTTCTATGTTTATCATTTGTTTATACTTACATTATTGTGTTCTATGTTTATCATTTGTTTATACTTACATTATTGTGTTCTATGTTTATCATTTGTTTATACTTACATTATTGTGTTCTATGTTTATCATTTGTTTGTACTTGCATTATTGTGTTCTATGTTTATCATTTGTTTATCTTACATTATTGTGTTCTATGTTTATCATTTGTCTATTCTTACATTATTGTGTTCTATGTTTATCATTTGTCTATTCTTACATTATTGTGTTCTATGTTTATCATTTGTTTATACTTACATTATTGTGTTCTATGTTTATCATTTGTTTGTACTTGCATTATTGTGTTCTATGTTTATCATTTGTCTATTCTTACATTATTGTGTTCTATGTTTATCATTTGTCTATACTTAGCATTATTATTATTTTATTATTCTATATATTTCTGATGAATAAAGCATCGCTTTCCAAACATGTTGATATATATCGTATGAATATTAATAGTGTGGTAAATAAAAAAAATTATTATTGATTGAAATTTTATTAGACTTGATTTAATGACACGGATGTGTCGACTCCGGTAGCGCAGTAATAAAATTAAGTAACAAAGGTACACAGTGAATAAAACTCTTCATAAAAAAAGACTTACATTAAATAGACTAGTTCCCACTGTAGTAAAGTTCTTGTATACGAGGGTTGACGAGAGTAAACTTCTCAAGAATGTGTGTACATTATGAAATTAGATTTATTAAGATTCGTTGCTGAAATGAGGATGGTTTTATGTCTGTGACGTTAAGATTTTATTAGTGATTTCGTCAGTGGCGTAACAATATTTTGTCGATCCCCTTGGCAAGTCAGTTAATTAGTTCCTTTCAATCCGGTTGTAAATTCAGTTAACGTTATAATAGTCCATAGTCTCGATGGTTCCGGATAGTTGACTTACGCTTTAAACGTGGCACATATTTAATTTTATTTAATTCTGGGAAGCATTCAGTTATACTCGTATAAACAACAGTGAAATTGAAAAAGCCATTTTAAAAATAAATCATCTATCATTCAAGAAACACGAAATAAAACAAATTAAACATATGTAAATAAACGAGGTTAAATAAAACTATATTAAGGGATTCTTATCCATATATTAAAATTAATGTTCGTTTGTCTTTCTGTCTACAATTTTCATAAAAATGACTCTACTGGTATCACTGAATAGCATAAATAACATAGTGTGTTTTTATTAGTGCTGGGAAGGTTTAGACAGTAGTTTGAATGAAATCCAATTCATAAAACTGTTTCTATAACGTTTTAAAATTAGTATGAAAACATGATGGTTTAAAAATACGTTGTTTTAGCATGTCCTTCAGAAAAAGTGAATGTTGTGTGTAGTTAGGTTTTGAGTGTGGGACTGGAATGGTTGTGTTTCGTACTGGACAGTGGAAAATTATGTATTTTAGAATATACTAATTGTCAACAGATTTGAATAGGATTGTTTAGGTTACTTAAGGTAATCTATTTAAATTAATTTTAATATAAGCACCAAAAAAAATACATTTTAATGTTTAAAGCTATTGTAATAATTGTTATAATTTAATTTTAAAGGCGGTTTATTTATTTTTTAAAAATAAGCATTGTTGGTAAACGTAGCTTTTTAATAGGATTTACGTAATTTTTCCGAGTAAAAACTATATTTAAAATGACAGAAAACACGTTTTACTCAGCAAATTTAAGTCTGCGTTTGTCTTGTAAAAAACATAACATTCGTCAATTTTAGGTTTTTGATGATTTTCTTGGAAATTTCCTTCAGCGCGTACAAGCCGTTTCAAGAAATACTCGTATTGCAATTCGTAGTGGACTTTTCACGAATCGCAATTGATATATTAAAACAATCCCTGGTTTTGATTCAACTGAAAGTACCCGATAGCAGGTCATAGATTTTACTTTTTCATCGCCATCGTCATCACTAAAACACGCAAAGTGTTATAAAACCTAACTTACTCTCATAAAATGATAAAAGTTCTCATCCCCCTCCATTAAACACCCTTTCCCCATAAAGTGTGGGAAATTGTAGCCGCCCGCCCACCATATTCCCCAGATTACATAAATAAGCTAGCATTATTCTAATACTAATTGCCCGGGAGCGACGGGTTGGGAGCAAGGAGGGAGGGGAGAGGGGGGAGCGCGGAACGAGTCATCCTGAATTTGTTAATTATTATATTTCCTTCGTAGGAAGGAATTATTAATGCGAATCCCGTCTTCTGGGGAAAATGTTTTCAAGCGAAAATATTTCCCTTAAAAAACAATTATTTCATAGCTTTATATTATTTTATAATCAACTGTTGAACGGTTTTACAGTGTAAACATATTATTTGGAATATCAACGGTGTGTATTTAATCGGAATCATTAAATTGCCATTACAAGTAAATATATTACCCCAAGAAATAAGTACGACAATGTATTTTTGTCTATTATTCGTACTATTTATACATCGACTTTGTGACGTCATTATATTCAAGATATTTAAAAGAATTTTACTATCAACAAACTTACTTCATTTTTAAAAGAAAGATAAATATTCCCTGGTTGGTTACGAATAACCCGACCATATTTGAAAATCACCCGCTACCATAATTGTAAGTGGAAGATGTTGCTTGTGTCGTGATGGAGGACTTAGCCAGCCGAGGAATTGAACTCACGACGCCTGGGTGAGACCCAAACGCAATGCCAACTCATCCACTGCCATGTCATCATATTGTGACATCAAGTATCGTGACGTCATATGTCGTAACGTCATATGTCGTGACGTCATATGTCGTGACGTCATATGTCGTGACGGCATATATTGTGACGTTATCATATTCAAGATGCCATTTTATGAGAGATTATTTTTAAGATTTTTAGAACAACGCTGGACATTGCTGAAAACACTTGATAAAAATCTTTAAACGATAACAAAAATACTTTCGCTGGAACAACATTAATATTAATATTTACGTTTTTCAATGTTAGCGCTCTAGCAGACTCTTAAGTCACGAGCCGCGCCTGATTCCAAATTAATTTAATTATTCCGTATTCGTAAACGAAATTTACTTTGTGGTTTGCGAATTACAATGTATATTTTAGAAATATTTTTAATATTTCGTCATTTTTTTCCCATTAAACTGATTAATATCATATTTTGATAGAAAGCAGTCACTTTGTGGTTAGACATATTTAATGAAAATAAAACAATACCTTTCTTTATAACCACGAGGATTATTTAATTTTATTAGGACCGACCGGTTTCGCTTAAAAGAAGCATCATCAGGGTACAAAATTAAACTGATCAAAAATACATAGTGTGTGTTTATATACGAGTATACAAAATAGAATAAGACAGAATATTTTGTATATATAGACACAAACTATGTATTTTTGATTAGTTTAATTTTGTACCCTGATGATGCTTGTGTTAAGCGAAACCGGTTTGTCTTAATAAAATTAAATAAATATCGTGGTTATAAATAAAGTTATTGTTTTATTTTGATTAATATCAGTTTGTGAACGGGTTCAATTAAGTATGGTGTACATTATATAAAAAACAACATTTGTAAATAATAAGAGAGGAAAATCAAAACAAAAAATGGGTACAAAAGATAAAAAAAGGAAACAATTTGAATAGGTACAAATTAATGTTACTCATTACGCTTACATCAGCCTTGCATTCTTTACTCATCCTTCCTCTGCCAGTTCCACGCCTCGCTGCCATGCGTCAGAGTCGGTATTGCATGTTCTATTAATTCATTATTTAATTTGAGGTGCGCCATAGAAGAAGAAGGAAAATTCACGTTGGAATCGAATTTTAATTGAAAAAAGTGGTTCGTAAAATACATTCCATTTGCACCCTATACAATGAAGAAGATTGGTTTAGTGATATGGAATCTCATCAATCTTGGAATTTGTAAAAATGTGTTGGACAATAATGTTTAACATCGTTTCCTAAACGCAATTAGGAAATGTTCTCAGAAAATACGGAAAGCAAAACGGGTTTTCAGAAGTAAGTAATTGTATTTGAAAAAAAATACAATTTGCAATGTTTTTCACTTTTCAACCGTCACATTTTTATTTATTTTCCCCCAGCTATTATAAAGTCAGGGTGCCACTTTTGATGAGTCATAAAAAACTCCCAAAAACAGTAAATTGTCGGCTCTATCCATGAAATGTATCAAAAATCCAACTGGGCTCGCCTAACATAAATGCATTTTTTCTATCATGTCTGCATTCTAATTTCATTAAACGAGTTACAATTAACGTATTAACCACTCAAATCTTTTGATTATATATGATAATTTTTCTCAAGGCGATGCAATGGGAAGTAATTCAAAATCGTGTGTTTTCGGTTAGAGAATTTGATGGCCTAGAAATATCATAAATCATTTAATTAAATAATACAAGTAGAACACACCTTGATCTTTCGTACAACCGTCCAATTTTTTATGTCTCTTTTTATATGCCTAGAAAAAAATAAAGTATTAGACCTAAAATAAATGTTTAAAGCGTAAAATCTCCTAATTACAAACCCTTTTTCCGATATTGTCGTATTGTTCACTTTGGTAAATCAACTTTTTTAGAATATGACCGTAAAACATTTTAATATTTATGCCCGAGCTTTACAAGTTAAAATAAAACACGCGTTTTGTAGATGTTTTTTTTGCGTAAATGAAAACACCTGGCCGATGTTAAGCGGGAATTTCGACCTTGTCACCACCTGCATAAGGAGCGCGTGATTTGGTTGGAATTTTAGCAAGTGGGCATGGTAAACTTTTAAATGGCAATCAAAGCTTTTTTTCTAAGATAGTTTAAATCATATACCTAACCATAGTACAAAATGAGATAACATGACTTTTGCGAGTCCGTTTCGGTCTGGGGGAAATATCTCCACAAAAGACTCTACGGCTATTTGTTTTCTGGGAGAAATATTTTCCAAAAAGACTCTAGGACTTAAAACACTTTCAGCACCAGTGTACTTCCTCAGGTACACAAAGAAAAAAATGAATTGTCCATTATTTATTGAAGCAAATAGCCCCGTATTTTGCGGATCGCTTGTGAAGGATATCGTGTTTTATTTTTTCTGTTAGGTTGCAATCCTTATTCCAGTTGCAAATGCCGAAATGAAAGTGACATATCTGGAATCGGCGGTTTTGCATGGTCTGGGATCCATTATTTGACGGTTTTCGTGGTTGAGTGGGTACGATCCTTGGCTACGAATCCGGGGTTCAAATCCCGGAGTGTGCAAGTAAATTTTATTACAAATAAAATTGTGTTATTTCAAAATTTATTCATTTAAAAAAAGTTGTATATTTGGGAAACGTTCCATATTGATACTGTCAGTATCGCCCTGCTGAATCATCACCATTCAGCCTCATAACATATCTCAATAGCGGATGCCATAGTCTCGCCGTTGGGAGCAGCAATTTGTTTTGTTATCTTTATATTAATGCATGATTTTTAGATGAGTACTTTTTAGACAAATGCATTTTAAATCACATCAATCATAAATAATTCGAGGGTCTATACATTTATTTGCAACGATTGTAACTTTTTTATATTGGGAAGACTTTAAGAAATTTTAATATTAGAGTTAAGGAACACCTAAGGTGTTTAAGTAATAATTATTATTCTGAAATTGCCAGCCATATTTTGGAAAAAAATCATCCTTTTGACATTAACAAATGTTCACATACAAATACAACCGGTTTACAATTAGATAAATTCAAAAAACTTCTAGAAATTAGAAAAAATGTTAACATTTAATTCAATATTATTAATAATCTTTTTTTTTAAATAGCTACCTCTTAAATTCATTTTCACATTAATAACTATTTTTAGAATATTATTAATTTAAATTTTAATAACAATAACTATAATTATTTTTTTACGCCTTGTTATTTTCTTATTTATATTTAAAAAAAAATCTAATATAAATTAATTATTTGATATTTTGTAAATTTTTTTAATTTTTTCAATATTTTCTAACATTTTAATTAATTACTTACCTACTGTTTTGACTGATCGTTAAATTTTATTTACGTTTGTAATTTGTCTATTCTTACATTAATTACTATTTTCGATGTTTCTTAAAAAAAACATTTTAATGGCCTAAAAATAATTAAAATAGACAACAACAAACTACATACTAATAAACTCTTACATACACGCAAAACAATAAATTACCCAACGATATTAAAAATGCAAACCAATGTGAAAGGTCTCAAAGTAAGATGCTTAAACTCTATTATTTGAAAGAATACCTCAAGGATTAATGCTGTGATGTGTCTCTGTAATAAGTATAACCATATAATGTACCAGTGATGTGTTACTTTATAATAAGTGTCTCTGTACACTTATATTATAATGTACCAGTGATACGTCTTTATTACAAATGCAAATTATGTGTTGTAAATTTTGTTAATGTACTGTGAATGTTAATTAAGTACGTTTGTTTCTAAAAACTGTACTGCAGGTTCTGCATGTGATCCCACAATGAGTTTTTCGGAATACAGTGCGTAATGTTTTGTATACTTTTTAATAAATAAAATAAAATAAAACTAAAATCCGAATATATTTGTAACTATTAAACCAGAATGTGGAACAGAGGTGGAGTGATGAGATGGTTAATATTTATTTAATTCCGTCGGGTGAATAGCCAGGCACTTCGCAACCTTTCCCTCTGGCAAATTTGTTAAAGTAAGTTCTTTCGTCGAGTAATTCTAATTTACTTGTTCAATGGAAAGTTTAAGGTTATGATTATGTACCATCTTTTACGTTCGGTTTCATTTGGCAAACAACCTATGTTTAGTAGGTTCTCCTCGAGGTGAGCTCAGAGCGAGTTTGAGGTTCGTTACGGAGGCCACCCATCTCAACCCAATTAAATACATATCCATCCTTTCATCAGTATTCTCCAGTTAAGCCTCACAAAACTAAATCAAAGCATATTCCTCCATACGTTCCGTCTCAATGGAATCTCTTTTCAAGTCTTTTAATCAAATATGAAATTGGCTGAGCGTAAAACAGATGTCGGCCTAATCGGATCCACCAATCAGAATTCGATTTATCTCCCAGCCAATGGGAAGCCGCCATTTCGCCCAATGACGTGCGTCTATTTTTGTATCGAGAGCCAGTGGCGAGGCGTGGGTATTGACATTTTAAGGTACGGTTTCACAAGTTTCGAGTAAACTATTTGGGAAATCGGTTACGTAAATAACGAAATAATAATTTATTGTATCAGTGCAGTTCCACAGAGTTGTCCCGGGCGTTAGCCGGTAGGGAGAAGAATGCCCCGATGAAAGCCAACCTCCGCCAGGAGAGGGCACCAGAGAGGTAAATTTTATTATTTAGATTTTTAAAGAAAATTTAGTTCCGAAACGTTGCTTGAAACGGCTTTAGCCATGTTTAATAACCACATTTGAATAGCCAGTTAATTCCCAGCTCTTCTGTTCCCCGTCATCTTCTCCTTCAAACTTCTTTCAGACTCACAACATTTCCCAATTGGGGATGTCATGGTCTCACTGGCTCTCGGCAATTGGAACTCATAATCATCGAAAATCACATAAAAATTAACCAATTTTTTTAAATTTTATTTATTGTAAATGCCAATCAGTTTCTGAAAAACCATGCACTTGCCAGAGCAGATAATAAACAATCTGTACCTCGTTTCTAAAAGTTAAAAAGCAGTTTTTTCACGTATTATATTAGGACTACTAAAGATATTTAATAAACAGAACTCTTCATTCTTAATAATTCCAATCTTAACTACTTATACCAGACGTTAATGTACGATATTCAGGGAAAATAACTAGATAAAAAACACCAGCAATATTGAACTCATTTCGGTAAAAATAAAACAACGTTAAGATATGTCTGATTCTGAACAATTAACCGTAGTATTAAATAAAATTATACAATTATTATTAATTTTACCCGAAGATTGTGCAACAGGCCCTAACTTAATCTCATACGTGTTCCTCCAGATACTCGAAACGTCAATCCGACAGCTCGCCATTCAGCGTGATGTAATTCAAACGTCAGATAAGCGAACAGACCGTACAATAATGACGCGAACAATCGAATCTTAGTTCAGAGTATTATCGGAGGGTTGTACGAGTATATGTATACCTAATTATATACATGATGGAATTTATTTTAATAAATTAAATAAAATAATGGCGAGTAATGTTTTGAACAAGGGTGAAGTTATCATGAAATTATTAACTATTTGAGAAAGAGAAACCGATTAATTGAATATCGGAATGGACCTCTCAGTTGAAGGCATATAGACATTTACACAACATACACAACACGAAATGTGAAAAACAAGAGTGACAGAAAAATAATAGCACATTCATAATATTTACAAAACATGAACGAAGCAATGTAAAAAATATACATTTGGGATAGTAAGCAGGTCAAAGCCTGAACGAGGTGTCGGTAAGTCCATGATTCTAGACATATTAAATGATATTCTTCCAAGTTTATTTCCGTAAAGAATTATTTAGACTGGTACTAAAGATTTCTAGGCCTTGGCTTGACCTAACAAGTCTCCACTTTCTGGACAGTGGAGAATGCTACCCATAATTAGTTTATGTGTGTTTATTGAGGAAAAGCAAAGTCTTCAGTAAGGAATATTGAACTGGACGAGTTACAACAAAGAAGGTAAGTCCATAAAATATTTAATATTTTTGAAAATGAAATCGACGATTAATAATAATTCCATTTCATATTCCGTGTGCATACCCGCTAATAACTAACTAATTAACAAATAATTCTTCTCACTTTCTAAAAGGATTACGTGCAAAGACGGTTTTATAATAAAACAAATTAATTAACGCCATCTGTTGAGCCCGATGCGTCATAATCATGTTTCGAGTGCCTTGAATATCCTCTAATATAATCACGCTCCGGATACCGATAGTTCCCGCTGCTCAGCATTAACTTGCCTGTAACTGTAGTCTGTCTGTAGTTCATAAATTAGTCTGAAGCCTAGTAAACCCGATTTCCTCTCCAATCAGTTCCCATTCACCATCCAGCCTCCATTTCACTCTATCCCCGCGCTTCAAATCCGCACACCGGAGCTTATTCTAGATTATACTCACCTTATCTAACCTGACCTGAATACACCCAGCCCATCGTACCGTTGATTGGACGCGCCATTAATTCCAGAATAAACTATTCTCATTTATAAATGAATTAAAAATGTATTAATTGTTTTAAAATTAAATGTCAATCAATTTTTTTTTTTAAATTACTTTGTATTCACAATTTTATATATCTACATGTTTTGAAAGCGATGCTTTCTTCCTCAGGAATATATAGAATACTAAAAATAATAATGTTGAGTATAGACAGATGATGAACATAGAACACAATAATGTAATAATAGACAAATTATAAACATAAATAAACATTGATTAAAGTAGGTGAGTAATCAATCAATAATTTTAATTTTTTAATAATTTTTTTTATAAAACAAATTTATATTAGCTATTAATTATTTTATTTTTTTATATTTATTAGTCTCATTTAACCTATCATAAACAAACCAGTCGTTGATTCCACATTGAGTTCACCTAACCTAACCTAACGATTATTATACGTGTCCTTACTTCTAGATTAAAGTTATCTCATAAAACCCGACCTAACCAAACATACAGATTTTTAATAAATTAAAAGTAATTCGAATTCATTATTATTATTTTTAAGTTCTGCAAGTATTTTAGTTTCAGTTATTGTGACTTTGTAAACTTTGTAAAATTTGCCTGCTCCCAATACAAGTTCTAGTAAGACAGGCACAATACCAAAACTCTTTCATAACATTAAAATTGTATAGATGAATCCAATAAAAAAAAACACATAATCGAAACGTTGCTTAAAATGACTTTAGCCGTGTTTAGTGACCAGATATGGAAAGCCATGTACTATCCCCTTCCTCCCACCTACTTGCCCCTCATTCCTTTCAGCCAGACAACTCACATTATTAGAAAGAAAAAAAACGTTTGCAAAAATGTCGCCCGCCTCTCAACAAAAAACCAGTACTTAAGTCCAAAAGTAATTTTCTTTAAAAAAAAAATTATAAATATTCGTACGTATAAAATCAACATACGAATTGATCAAAGCAAAATGCAGAACCGCCGGAAAATACGGATTTCTAAAAAAGAGCGGAGGATTTCCAGTAGGTTTTCATTTCACTTTGCGCGCAAAGGCTTGCTTGCGTTGAACGAAATAGAGTTTTTCACCTTTTCCTTTGTTAGTTTTATGGTTGTTGGCTTTGAAATGCTTTCCATCCGAACAGGTTGGTTTTATCTCATTCAAGCTGCAGTAAAATTACTGTCGGATAAATTTTCTGATAGGTAAAGTTTGTAATTAATTGTTTTTGTGATTAATTCCTACAACTACGTTTAATAAAAATAATCTAAGTCAAATTTAATAATGTAATTATTAAGTTTTACAAGTATTTTTATTACTGTGATAGCTGTTTCGGCGTTCAAAGCCATTTTCAAACTGCGGTTAATTCACATTACGATGACTTATTTACACGATTTTGTATTTGATTTGTACCCAATTCGAATTTGGTCGGGTGTTTAAAATAATAATTTTTTATCGGTGAAACGGTAATTTAGTTAGAAAATAAATAAAATTCTCTATTCTGTGAGGTTTTTACAGTTACAATGTGTTTTCCACGCATTTAATCGCCAATGTTTTCTTAATTGATTTATTTAAATGTGTTATATCGTTTTGGTAATGTGAACATACTGAGAAGTGGTGAATAAATAATTTTCTTTACTTTATTAATGAATGTTGTATTAGAATCATTCGTTCATTTATCAATTTTCAATTGTTCAAGTAAATTTAATCCAATACCGTCAATAATAAAATCTGCTTCACAGTTGAAACGTGGGATCGAAGGTTAAATATTTAATCCAATACCGCCAATAATAAAATCTGCTTCACAGTTGAAAGTGGGATTGAAGGTAAAATATTTAATCCAATACCGCCAATAATAAAATCTGCTTCATAGTTGAGCGTGGGATCGAAGGTAAAATATTTAATCCAATATCGTCAATAATAAAATCTGCTTCACAGTTGATCGTGGGATCGAAGGTAAAATATTTAATCCAATATCGTCAATAATAAAATCTGCTTCACAGTTGATCGTGGGATCGAAGGTAAAATATTTTTTGTAAATCTTACAATTTTAGAAGTAATAATAGACATACATTCGAAAATTTCTGAAAACTAATTTTACAGATACAACAATAAATGCAAAATCAACTCATCCTTGGTCGCATAAATTATCAGCTCACCATTCAATGGCGCACAGACTCATTAACATCCCTTTAGACAAAATAGCGTATAAAAAGAAAAGGAAACAACAGGGTGTTATTTTTTTTCTAGTAGCATAAAAATCACGAACTGTGAATCGTAGTGTCATGAAATTAGCATAGTCTTTTCTGTTGGTAACTTTTCGGTCAACGTCACTATTTTTCGCTCGGAAAGTCATTTCAATCTTGAGTTATTGATTTTTTATGTAACTGTTAAAAGGACAAAACGCCTTCCTTTGTTTGTTCAACATTTTAATGAATATATAAATATGTTCCTTACCGGTTTTTAGCCAACATAAATAAGATTATGGAAAGAGATTAAAAAAACATTCTATGTGGGTAGCAGGTCGATTTATTGCGATTATCACAGGTTTCTCAAACTTTTGCGAAGTGAAGTTGGTGGCTAGGTTAGATATTTTAAACTAGTTACTGTCTTATACGAAGTTTTATGTGAATACCGCACAAGATTCTCAACTGCTTTCAACCGTCTGGAACCAGTGGGACTACTGAGGCTGATGGTAGTAAGTAGGTGGCTCTTCAGATCTGGTAAAAAAACACGGCTAAAGCCATTTTAAGTAATATTTCGATTCTGAATGGTCTACTTTCACCAGGGTGATACTGAGAGTAAACATTTCCCAAGATTTTTCGTTCTGTCAAATACAGTAGTGTGTTTATATTACACACTAAAACATGGAAGTTGGCATTTGAGTTAGTATTTCGATTCTGAATGGTCTACTTTCACCAGGGTGATACTGAGAGTAAACATTTCCCAAGATTTTTCGTTCTGTCAAATACAGTAGTGTGTTTATATTACACACTAAAACATGGAAGTTGGCATTTGAGTTAGTATTTCGATGAACGCGTTTTAAACAAAGAGGAATAAAATTTCCAAGAATTCAGGTCAAATTTAATGTAGATATTTGGGTCCAGAAATTCCGAGAATTTCACAATCTGTTTTCTCTGGAGCGGGGATGATAAGGGGGAAATATTATTACCCGGAACTGGGGGCGGAAGGAACTCACCCATCTGTTCCAAACCCCGCTATGTACATATCTAGAAAGTCGCAGATGAAAAAAACTTTACCTGTTTTAATCGAATATATAAATTTCGAGAAAAATATTTGTAAAATATGTTTGCTTCATTATTACGCATTATCTCAGCACTGTAAAGGGTTAAAAGGTCGAATTAAAAACAGTAAAATGTATTTTTTAACAGTTACAAACTTAAACAGGTGAAACTCACGCTCAGGTCGGCCAAGTCTGATTCGTCGAACAGGCTGGCAATACTGTAACCCAACTGTCTATAGATATATTTATTACAAATTCATCCCTGCTATAGATATATTTATTACAAATTCATCCCTGCCATAGATATATTTAATATATATTCACCCCTGCTATAGATATATAAATTCACCCCTGCTATGGATATATTTAATATAAATTCACCCCTGCTATAGATATATTTATTATAAATTCACCCCTGCAACAGATATATTTATTACAAATTCACCCCTGCTATAGATATATTTATTACAAATTCATCCCTGCCATAGATATATTTAATATATATTCACCCCTGCTATAGATATATAAATTCACCCCTGCTATGGATATATTTAATATAAATTCACCCCTGCTATAGATATATTTATTATAAATTCACCCCTGCAACAGATATATTTATTACAAATTCACCCCTGCTATAGATATATTTATTACAAATTCATCCCTGCCATAGATATATTTAATATATATTCACCCCTGCTATAGATATATAAATTCACCCCTGCTATGGATATATTTAATATAAATTCACCCCTGCTATAGATATATTTATTATAAATTCACCCCTGCAACAGATATATTTATTACAAATTCACCCCTGCTATAGATATATTTATTACAAATTCACCCCTGCTATAGATATATTTATTACAAATTCACCCCTGCTATAGATATATTTATTATAAATTCACCCCTGCTATATATATATTTATTAAAAATTCACCCCTGCTATAGATATATTTAATATAAATTCACCCCTGCTATAGATATTTTTATAATACATTCACCCCTGCTATAGATATATTTATTACAAATTCAACCATGCTATAGATATATTTATTATAAATTCACCCCTGCAATAGATATATTTATTACAAATTCACCCCTGCTATAGATATATTTATTACAAATTCACCCCTGCTATAGATATATTTATTATAAATTCATCCCTGCTATATATATATATTTATTAAAAATTCACCCCTGCTATAGATATATTTATTAAAAATTCACCCCTGCTATAGATATATTTAATATAAATTCACCCCTGCAATAGATATATTTATTACAAATTCACCCCTGCTATAGATATATTTATTACAAATTCACCCCTGCTATAGATATATTTATTATAAATTCATCCCTGCTATATATATATATTTATTAAAAATTCACCCCTGCTATAGATATATTTATTAAAAATTCACCCCTGCTATAGATATATTTAATATAAATTCACCCCTGCTATAGATATATTTATTATAAATTCACCCCTGCTATAGATATATTTATTATAAATTCACCCCTGCAATAGATATATTTATTACAAATTCACCCCTGCTATAGATATATGTATTAAAAATTCACCCCTGCTATAGATATATTTAATATAAATTCACCCCTGCTATAGATATATTTAATATAAATTCACCCCTGCTATAGATATATTTAATATAAATTCACCCCTGCTATAGATATATTTAATATAAATTTACCCATGTTTAAAACATACCTGAATAATATTTGTAACGATTATAAGAGCATCGCATAGCAGCTATCGTATAATTCTTTTTATTTTCTTTTTTCACATTGTCATGCACTAATATTATATTATACACATGTATATAACGTACCATGTAGATGAGGCTATTCATATTTCTTGTTTTTTTTTTTAAATTGGTTATCTGCAAATTAAAAACCTATCCCTTTATAACTTCTCTGTGTTATGCACTTGTACATTATTATATATACATATATATCGTAAGTATGTTACACTTATATACCAACTATGTATCATGTTCTTTTTGTGATAACTCAAAACCTTTTTTTTCTTTCTACCCACAAAAACATGTAAAATGTAAAAATATGTAAACAAAATAAAATATACATCCAATTCACCCTCACAACATACCCCAATTGGGGATGCTATAATCGCACTGTCCATTTCTTATCGCTTCTCGGACATTTTTATTTAAAAAAATTATTTATTTACCACAAAATATTATATGGTTCCTTTTCTATAGTCTTCTTAGTTACTTCCCACTTAGTTACAAACAGGATATTATTTGTGGAGGCATCAAGAAAAGTTCGACACTTCAACTTGTTGAATTTGTCAGACGATCGACAAGAACTACAATACCAAGCATGTCCTTTTGTATCCCGAATCCCGTATTATTGTTGTCGACATCCTATCATAGAACTCTAATATTATTAATAAATTAATTAAAATCAATTTTGTATTCACCACTTTATTAATATACGCATATCAACATGTTTCATTAATAATGACGCCACAAAGTGAATACCAATCTTTCGAAGATATTACTTATAATACAAGGAAGACAAACGTTCCCGGGATACGAACAACATGAAAATATTTGAAATTCTACTACTACTGTAGCAGTAAGTAGAAGGTGCAGCTTGTGTCATGATGGAGGACTTAGCCAGCTGAGGAATTTAACTCACACCACCTGGGTGCCGATGATAGAATAATGTTAATAATCTATGTGTTTTCGAGTCAGATTTGGGGATGCTGTGTGGACGGTCTTTATAAGGAAAGGATAGAGAAAGTTCTGGGAAGGAAAAAGGTATAAGGGTCGGGTAGGTATCTGGGGATCAGTATGTCCAGGAGTGATGGATGGTGCTAGGATGGGGAGAGTCCGGCTGGAGAGGTCAAAAAGCCTCCCCATACTGGTCTCTCCCAATTCGGCCCGCCACGCAGTTGATGGGAAGACGCATCCGCGCCAAAAACTGGACAGATTTCACCCCATGAACTCGAGCACCCCTGCTAAGTCACCTGTCGTAGCGCACCACTTGGAGTGACCTATGTCGGAAGTGTTGGCTGCCCAATGAATGACGACCGGTCAGTGGCTGAGAAGGCATCGCGCGTGAGTTCAAATGAACGGTGTATTGTCAATATCTGACACCCTGGCTGAAATGGGAGTTTATGTGCTTGATAATTTCACGCGAGGCCGCCAACACAGACTTCTGCTACTTTCCAGGTGCAGAACTAAGTGATGCCCCCGGGAAGACTTACTAGGGTAATTAACTGCCTCGCGGGGAATGTGAATATGACCTACAATAATTTTAAGCACGAACTATCTATTGTGTTAAAATATTATGTACCTACTTATAACCTTTTAAAAACTATATTTACTTTACCTATATGTTACATAATTATGCTAAGTACATTTTTTTATCGCTTTTGCATTGTATTGGTGTTTATTCAATTCAATTCAACTCTTTATTCTTTTTAAAAATTTTACAAAATTTGCATTTCAGGGCATTTTTAAAAATGATACGGGACGTACAACATCCAAAATAACTTATAAAAAATAATAAAAAATTAAAACACAAAATAAGTTAGACATACATAATCTCAGTAAATTGTATACAAGGCATACTGGTATCATACAAGTAGCAACAAAGCTTTACGTTTAAATGCGGCTTCATTGATGCTAAATATGTCCATATCCGAAGTGATTCTATTTAACAACAAGATTGCCCTCCCCACCGGCATAACCATTGGCAAGTTGGTAGTTGGTCCTGCAGGCCGGGAAATAAAACAGTCTATGCTGTCGGCGACGGAGATAACCATCGGGAACATAGAAATTAATGTTATAACTGTTTTTGCAAAGTAAAATTCCCCGGCTAGCTAAGTCCACCATCACGACACAAGCCCCGTCTTCCGCTTACCGTGATAGGGGGGTACCCGTAGCTGTATCCTAAATAGATTTTAGCTGTGTGAATAGCCAGGTTCTTCCCAACCTTCTATTTCCTATCTCCTTCCCTTTCCCACTTCCTTCATCCTCATGACATACCCCTCATTGAGGCTGCCATACTCTCACTGGCTCCAGACAGTTGAAACCCCTGCGTGGAATTCACGTGAATAAAAAAACCTCCCTGTTTTGTTTTATTTGTTTTGTTTGCATTTCCAAAGGAAATTTTACTTGGAAAATCCCACTGAAGGTTTGAAAGATAAATCAATTTATAGAAACACGAATATACGAGTACAGAAAGCATTCACAGAAATGATCCTACGCTATGATATCCTTCGATGCCTACAGCGCATGCTTCCGAGAATACGTTGTGCTGCGTGCGAGATATTCGTTATTCTGTATTTTATTTTATGCACGCGTACTCGTATATATATTTAAATTGCTATTTTTACAGAGTTCAAACAACTTTGGATCAACATTTCATGTGATTTATTTAAAAATATATACACATACATAATATAATCATGTCAATAATATCAAATCACTGTAAGGACTGTAAGAATGTTCTGAATACTTAATGGGATGTTTTCTTTGTATAGAATAAAGCAACCAAAAAATCCTATTAATTGTCTACAAATTACTATTTTTTTTAAAGAAAGATAAATATTCCCCGGTTACTATAATAACCTGATATTATTTGAAAATCTCCTAATACCATCACAGTAAGCGGAAAATGTTGCTTGTGTCGTAATGGAGGACAGCCAGAGGATATTATTAATTTACTTCTGTTTGTTATTTATACTTAAAAATTTTCAATTTTTTTTCTGTTTTATATTATACTATACACTACATGTTTTTATACTATACACATTTTTATAGTTACTGTGTACAATGTTACGTTTATTTAATTATTATATTTATAATTGTTAAACTTGTATCTTTTTTTGTTATTGGTGTTGTATTTACAATTTTCATAAATTTGAGAATTAAACACAAAAACAATTGATAATTCGGTGTTTTTGTTTGTGGCCAGCAGTGGCCGCAGTTCCTCTAATTACCATTCTACAACAAGGCCAGGAGGTACTAATTTGAAATCTCTCCCTTGATAAGCATAATTCATGCGAGGAACTCCTCTACCAGAAATGAATCTACATTTTAAAAGCCTTAAAGTACTAAGTTGAGAATCCAAGTCTCTCTGTTCCGGAATTGCAATCATATTGCAAACAATCCTATTTTCAAACCGACTCATGGGATTGCTGTAGATTTTGACATAAACTAAATAATATAATAATAAAAATTAAAATTAACTCATCTCATTGTAATATTCGTTATTGAAAATATCAACAATAATTTCATAATTTAAATGCAAATGGTGCAATGCAGAACTTTGTGCTTTTGTACTGTAACGGGCCTGTATTCATTCTACATTTCTGAGATGTTGATGCCACTGAGATGAAACTATTACTCAGCTTAATAGGGAGTCTTATCACTGTGCACATGCGAAATTCGCATTACTTTAATCGATTAATTTATTTTATGGTTTTGTTTTCCACCTGTTTCTATGCATTTCTAATATGACGCTTTGTTAAATTCGTATCACTGTTCACATGAGAGATTCGAATTAATTTAAGCTAGTCATTTATTTTCTATTTTTTATGGGTTCCTTATTACATCAAGTGCAAGATTCGCACGAATTAAATCAAGTATTATAGTTTTATTTTCATCTTTTTGTAACTGAATGCATGCAAGATTTGCAATTAGTTTTGATAAATTCACTTGTGTTATAGTTTTGTTGATCATGTTGAACAGATCTTTCATTCCCGGAAAATGATTGACCCCATTAGAATAATCACCCCTAAACGTGGAACAGATGTAAAATATTTCTAAATAAATAGAGAAACAACTGATACAGAGAGTTAGTTGTCTACCAAGAGACTGTCACTTCTAATGCCTTCTTCGTCTTCCTCGAAACCCTCCACATCTGCTGCCGTGCCAATCTTATGGATTCTGCCTGAGGAATACTGGGACCTATCTAGTCAGGGGTAGCAGCTCTGCTCGGGCCCGCCAGGATCAACATAGAGAACCACTTCATAATAATAATAATAATAATAATCGGATGATTTGTATAGCGCCGTTTTTGTGAAAAATCACCTCAAGGGCGCTCATCCAGTGCTCCTACTTATAGCACTGGGCGCGAGAGATCCCTATAAGGCATCCCCAGAATAGATTTAGCGTATTTGGAGACAGCACCCTATATTTACGGTTATGTACAGAGAGGTGTCCAGAACCACATCTGTCGAGTACACTTATGAATATGGTAGCCCATATATGGGAAATAATTGAAAAATAATTTTAATAATTCTCAGAGGAAGTATGGAGATTGATAGAAATGACGGAATTCAACAAGGTTTCGGTAGCTCAATTGGCAGAGACGCAAGTCCCGGATAGACTAGAGGTTCTGAGTTCGAGTCTCAGTCGCGATCACTGACGTCAGAATTGATAGACTTTACGTACGATTTCGACGGCTGGAGATAAAGATCACGTGACACTCATTTTGGCAACAGCTTAGTTGATTGCCGTCCATGTATGTTTCGCGTAAGCGATGACATAGTCCCTGTGGGCCGTTCAGGGCCTTTTATAGGAGATAATATGTACTAACCTCAGGTCCCGGTTTGAATCAAACTCGATACGCAAAGAAGTGGTATTTGGGTTATTTTGGCGTAGAATTACATTATTATTTGGAGGTACTACCCAACTTCACATAAATATATTTTTAATTTTATTTTATTTTACACTAGCTGATTTGTACTCGGCCTTGCTTGAGATTATTTTATTTTACACTAGCTGATTTGTACTCGGCCTTGCTTAAGATTATTTTATTTTACACTAGCTGATTTGTACTCGGCCTTGCTTGAGATTATTTTATTTTACACTAGCTGATTTGTACTCGGCCTTGCTTAAGATTATTTTATTTTACACTAGCTGATTTGTACTCGGCCTTGCTTGAGATTATTTTATTCTACACTAGCTGATTTGTACTCGGCCTTGCTTAAGATTATTTTATTTTACACTAGCTGATTTGTACTCGGCCTTGCTTAAGATTATTTTATTTTACACTAGCTGATTTGTACTCGGCCTTGCTTGAGATTATTTTATTTTACACTAGCTGATTTGTACTCGGCCTTATTTACCCTCTGTTTAGACATTGTGCACTTTTCCAATTTTTGTAGCAAAATCTTAAATTCCTAAACTCTAAATGCTATTTTAAAGGTTTGTTTATCTGTACCACATTAATCAGTGAGAAATAGCTAGGATGCAGGCGAGTTCCTCAGATATTGTATATTGTTTTGATTACTGTCTGTATCTGTATTTTCTCCTTAAAAAAACAAACAAGTAACAAAGAAACAATTTGAAAATTTTATTTCATTCCAAGCATTTATTTTTTTTTCAAAATATATCTGAATAATAAAGTTCTTAAGTTACTTACTTGTGATTTCCTTTTACGAGAAGTATTCAACCAAAATTATAATATATTTGTAATTGTATTAGAAATTAAATAAAAAAATATTATTAGTATTATTATTATTATTAAAACAAAACCTTTTTTATTGAATAGGTAATCCATGGCTAACCATAGTGGTATATCTATGGGCTAACCTCAATTCAACATTGCGGTACAATGTTTTTCATATTAAATTTAAAACGTTATAGCAACAGTTTTACATATTGGATTTCATTCAAACTACTCTCTAAACCTTCCTAGCACTAATACTAATTAACTGAGCATTTTCAGTGAAACTCTGTAAAGCTTCCTGGGATTAATAAGAACAAACTGTGCTATTTTCGAGGACAGACAGACAAACATTATTTTTTATATATAGAGAAGATGCACATTTGCAGAAACTATTCCAGTAACAAACATATTACATTACATTATTAGCCAATGTTCGTTACGTACTTATCAGCACTTTGAATTGAACAATATTCACGTGGAAAATGTCTACATCAGGCGTTAGCATCATCCCCAGGGTATTACTATACAGGACGGGTCTTGTGGGACTCTCGCGTTCCTCTCACCACGAAGCGCTACTCTGCAAATGGTTAACAAATACCCCCCGCTCAGTATTTGCGATGCCCTACCAGACGCTAACCCCGGTCCTTATTTCCCCTCGCCTGGCAAGGTCGTTGAGTGTCTGCGATTGGTCAACGCTCGGGCCAATACGAGCTCCTCTGATTTTTGATCGACGCTGAGACCTCAGCATAACTGTTTCGTACAACATTTAGGTTGAATTTAACTGAGTTCGGCCGATAAAATAAAATAAATAATATCGCAGGAAGATAGGCCGGACTCCTCTTAGTATTAAAAACTAATCAAATTAAATATATGTTTAGATGTAAGAGTTATATGTAAGAATTCCCCGATTATAACTAGGCCTGGGACCCCACATTCTTTCTTGTTTTCATAATAAATAAAAATGATAGAGAGAGGCAGTCTAGGTTGAGAGGAAGAATATAAGACTGCCAATATAATGTAGAATGTAGAGATTTTCTGATCATTACACAGCGCACGCCACGAGCTCAGAAAACCCTCGCCTCTGGCAAATTCAGGACGCGCTGCATATCCAAGGCAGTCTCATTTTTTCGCTCAACCCAACGCTACCTCTTCAACTGGAACCTACAACTGCCTTTGACTTCTCACCCTTGGATACCCGACCACAGCAGAATTTACAAAAAAATTACAGTCGAGATTGTTTCCCTTTGCAAGGAACAATATTTGGAAATCCAGAGCAAGCCCGACGCCCTAGACATCACGGATACGATAACGACTTGACCAGCACCTTATTTTTATAGTCTATGGACCGGAACCTGAAGTGTCTGGAACAATTACTAATGGTAGATTAATTCTGTATCTCGAAACAAGGACAGATAGGTTATAAGTAAAGCAGTTTTCTGTCTGCTGGCAAGGCTACTACTAATATCCAGCATTCCTGATAAGAAGGCTGATAGATACAACCCGGGATAGTACTCAAAGTCTCTTAAATATAAATATCTTTGGGTAACAATCCATGGTCCCCATAAAAATACTGTACACCAAGCTACAGTGCAACAACTATTTCCAATAACTCGAGGGATTGTGTTGCTCGGTAAACAAATTATCTGACAAAACTAAATTAAAAGTGTGAAAATTGGCTGATTCTATTATTTGTAATAATTTAATTGAATATTTTTTTACATGGGTATGTACCTTACGTCAAACAGTATGACCTTCGTCGTGTAGATGAAATGAACCGTGAAGAGATTCAATCGCTTTCTTAGTTCCGGGATTGTCGCTAACGAAGCCATTAACTTTCAGGTGGATTTTCCGGGAAATCTGAATTGGAAATGTCAAAAGTGAGTGTTTTTATGAAAATCTTCTATTTATCCCCCCCCCTCCCCCCACGCTAAACAAATTAATAAACAAAAGGATTTTTATTGCGCATTGCTGGAGGAATGACATAATTTTTTTTTATCTTACCTCCACACAAGAGGCCCCGAAGAAAATAATTTCCAACAGGGCTTATATTATCTTTGCTGTTAGTGGGCAGACGCATCCGCTGCCAAGACACAGGAGTGCAATTCCCGTTCGTTATTTTTAAGGAAGATTCCTTTCTCTCTTCATACGCTTGCGGTTTTGGTTCTCTCGGGTGACAGCCATCGGCTGTCATTAAGCGAATGACATTCATTAGAATCAGAATAACAGGAAAGTATGTATGAGACGATATATGAATGTGAATTATTGTGTGCCAAGACATCAAGGGATCGGTTCAGGGGAGGGGTAGTCAATTCTGTGACAATTATGCATATTCAATATGCCAAAACAAATACTGGGAATCTTCCATAAAAATAAGCAGAATACTGCCGTAGCGAGCCACCTATGGCAGAAGTGTTGGATATGAATGAATGGTTCCCGGACGGTGGTAGAAGTGTCGCGCAATCCACGAATCAATCAATATTAATAATGATCATCAGACTTCAGTCGGCTCTCTAATGTCAACATGTTCATTGCAGGTAGTTGGAAAATACACTATTGTGGAGATGAGTTACAATTTAAATATCGCATTTCAAAGGAAATTCAATTTTCCGCATTAATGAAAAAGATTCTGTTAAACGTTTCTTGTAGAAATGTTACAGGTGGGTTTTTGCTTTGTGAATAAAATTGAATACTCAATTTATTTTTTATAACTTATTGAAGTTTGTAAACTTTATACAATAAAAATAAAAAATCTACTGAAAAATGCGACTGAAATCTTTTATTTTCTGTTGTTTTTTTTCGGTTTCGTGGTTCATTTGGGATGTGTTAATATTATCTTCTTCAATGATTAAAAATTGAATACATTTTCAAGAACCAAAAGGTGACATTCTAATTTGATTCGTATTCAATAGAGAATGAAACTTCACTTCAACGCAATGTATCAATTTTCTTTTCACAAATTTCTTGTCGAGAAATCGTAAATTTCGCAAATTAATTTTCTTCGAATGAACGTAATAATATAATTTCAACTAATTACGTCATATCTTCAGATTCAAGATGTAACAAATCAATTATTTAATTCGTCCTTAAAAAGAAAACGACCGATAATAGGTAAAATGATTTTAGATCTTACAATTGGCACAAGTAATAATAGACATACTTACCGTCGAAATATTTAGAAACCAACTTTAATAGATACAACAATAAATGAAAATTCAACTCATTCTTGGTTCCATAGATTATCAGCTTGTCATACAATGGAACATAGAGTCATTGACATTCCTTCATGAGAATGAATTTCATACATTCATACATTCATGAGCAACATTTTCTCGCCTGGGGTGGCATCAAAATTTATCTTAAGAGCTCTTTCAAGAAAACATGAAACTATTCCTACCAATTTTTTATGTTCTCAATAACTGCATTATTAAAAATTATAAAAATGCTCAAGGCCATCGGCAGATAAACCATTTCCATGTTCCACGCAATATTGAAGCTCTCATAAATTATACTGTAAAACATTGCATTCTTACCAGATCTGGAAAGAAATCATTCCCATTCCCATATTCTGAATGTTTGTTGTTATAGTTGTTTCTAAAAATTGTGAATAAGGAATAGTTATTATCTCGCACTCTGGAAAGAAACCATCTCCATGTTCTGAATGCATTTATCGTCGAAAAATTAATCTTAACCCGGAGGATCCGACCAACTACATATGTAGTTGAAAGTAAATTGTCCTACAATTCGACCCACTTCAATAGCAGTATGGAGAATTCGTCATGTTCATCTCCAAATATTGAGTTTAAAAAAAATAAATTATTAGTTTCCTTATAATTATGACATTTTAAGGTAAGGTATAAATATTAAAAATACATGTATATTATAGAATTTTTTTCATAGTCCTCCTCACTAGGAGATCCTGTGCTGAGGCGGACCAGGTTTTGCATAAAGGGGTTTCAGCGACTTCTATATTTCAACTTCAAGGTTAGGGTAGGGTCTTTCCAGTAATTTCTATGACGTTTTTTTGAGAATAGTAGTCAGTTCTTGTTCTGATATTTCCTTAAGCCAAGTTTTGATGGACTTAATGCAATTATTGATCGAATCACTTTTTTTGATATTAAGTGGGAGTTTGTTATATAATTTTACAGCTAAAAATTCAGAACTTCTCTGTACAAAAGTAGTATTGCATTTAGGTATATTTATCTTGTCTAGTTGCTTTGTTCTGGTATTATGATCATGAAGAGTCGTAGCCATTTTCTCATTTTTAAGATGATTAACGAGAATATTTTTGACAAAGATTTTTTGGATACTTGGAACGTTGAAATGTTTAAAAATTTTCTTTGTTGATGTCCTTATGGGGACCTTTAAAATGGTCTTTATGATGCATTTCTGGGTTGTATTTAATGGTTTCATGTTATTTGATGCAGCTGAGCCCCATCCCAAAATTCCACATTCCAAATGAGAGTGACATAAAGCATAATATACTCTATTTAAATCCTCAATCGACAAGATATTTCGTAATTTTTTGACGAAATAGATGAGTTTTAATAGCTTTTTTGAAGTTCCGTTAATGTGTACATCCCAGCGGAGTTTATCATCAATTGAAATTCCAAGAAATTTAATATTTTTAGCTTTGGTTATATGCGGGCAAGTGCAATGAGGTAAATTTTTTTGACATTCATGTATTTTAAGTGTGTGCTCATTCATTGGTTGGTTTCTTTTGTTTATTGAGAATGTTAAATATTTAGTTTTACTCACATTTAATGTTTTTTTATACAGCCAAGCAATGCTCTGCCTCTTTGAAGGTATTTGTCCATTCTTGTTCATGAAATATAATAACAGTGTCATCTGCAAAGCTAATTATGTCTACTTTGATGGGAAGATTCATAAATCATTTATATAAATGAGAAATAGTATTGGTCGCAGTACGCTTCCTTGAGGGACACCATACGTAATTGTGTGTGGTCCCGTTGCCAGGCGTCTGTTTACATTTAAAAGCCGTTACTACGACCCTCGGTTGAGGACGGAGTAACTAATTATTCAACTCTTGCGCGGCGAGTAATGATCAAAATCTCTTCGTATGGGTAGTAGTGTATGTCTGAATAATATATCTGCAGATGGAATGTATTGAAGATCTGCATATGGTTGTAGATAATTATATGTTGAGGTAGTAGTAGAAGGTGGAAGTTCCCTACAATAATAACCATCGATTAAAGCGCGTTTTGCGCGTTGGTTGGAGACAAGGTGTGTTATTGATTCGTGTTTAACTTTACATTTCTTTATAATGTTAAAAACCGGTTTTAAAAGATCTTTGCAATTGTCGTTAGGTACGTATGATAAGTATTTTGAACATGTGCTTTTAGTTAAAGCATAATTATCATCTAAAATTTGCAATTGTCTAGGGAAGGTACTGATATTAAGGTAAGTAATAACTTTCCAATCATCATTATATACTTTCAGTTTTCCAATTTGATCAAAGAAGAGTCCGTTTCCAGTGGTTATTGGTTGGACGTCTTGTGAAAAAGTTAAAATTGTCTTGAAGGACCTGAAACAGGAGAAAAAGCTCGATATGGCTTAATTCTGTTTACATGGAATCTTTTAAGTGAATTATTTTCCAATTTAATAGTAACATTTCCATTATCATGTAAATGTATATTTACATGATAATGGAATGTATAATCTTGGACGGTCCTTTCCAATTAGGAGTAAGTTTTTTACTTAAAGATTTAGGTTTATTATTATTTATAATTAAAACTATAAGTATTATTTGATACGTTTCTATCGTAATATTATTTTGAAGTTTCTTTAGTATGTCCGAATCTTTCACGGGCAAGTGATCTAGTAATAGCGAATTTATATTTTAATTGATTAAGGTAACTTTCATATGTTGGATTTGAATCTGGGTTTTTCAAAGAACTTGGCAAGATAGGTTTATGTCCAAAGACAAGTTCATATGGAGTAAATTTAGTTGTACAGTGTGTACTTGTATTATATGAAAACATAGCTAAAGGAATATAGCCTCTCAGAAGCTGGGCGTATTGTACAGAGCCCGCAGATACTTTAATAGTACACTGCTGACCCTGTATAAATCGCAAGTGCGCCCCACTGTAGAATTTGGCAGCCACCTCTGGTCGGGAGTCCCAAAATATCTGAAAAAAACCCTTGACTCTGTGCAGAAACGGGCAGTCCGTTTGTAGATTCGCCTATCTTAACAAACGGGTTGCAATCTTTGGAGCACAGACGTCAGGTGGGAATGCTGTCCTTGTTCTACCGGTATTTTAATGGAAGATGCTCCGAGGAACTAACGTCATTGATCCCTTCGGCACCGGTGCATAGTCGGGAAACACACCAAACGCGCGCCCAACATTTGCACACGGTTGACATTTGTCACATGAGAACGGGTTGCTTCTACGATTCATTCTTCTGTTCAACAGCTCGGCTGTGGAATGATCTGCCAGCCTCTGTGTTTCCTCCATCCTATGACATGGGTCTCTTCAAGACCCAAGTTCACTCTTTCCTATCCTCTAAAAGACCCTCCACACAGCATCCCCAAAGATGATATAAAAAAAAGTCGTCCCAATTTGTTTGGTCGCTATCTCGTAATGTGTAATGTGTAAGGTAATCTTTTAAAGTAGAATGAGAGCGTTCCAATGCTCCATTTGTTTGTGGGTGATACACAGTTGTTTTCAAATGTTTTATTTTAAATAGTTTTGTCAGATGTTTCATTAAATGGCTTGTGAATTGAACACCTTGATCCGTGAGGATTGACTTAGGTATTCCGTAATGAGAAAAGAATTTAACTAAGTAATCAGAACAAATTTCTGTTTCTGTAGAGCTAACTGCAAAGGCTTGAGAGAATTTAGTAAGGTCGTCTTGAAAGGTGACGTTGTACTTATTAGATGAAGCAGTTTCGCTAAGTGGTCCGACTATGTCGACCGCGATTCTTTCGAAAGCTTCTGTGGAAGTCGTCGTTATTTCCATTGGAGCTTTGTGTATGCTCGTCTATCTCTTTTATTTTTCTGACAGTGGATACAATTTTTAACAAAATTTTCTATATCATCTTTCATTTTTTCCCATCGGTATCTTTCTTTGATCCGACTATAGGTTCTGAAGAAACCTGGATGTCCGGCCATAGGGTTTCGTGAAATTCCTTTAAAATAACGGGAATTTGTGAAATTGAAGGGCTTATAATTTTATTATGTTGAATGTTGATTTTAATTTTTAAATTTCTGAAAAGTCATTGGATGATTTGTTTTATTTTTATAAAAGGAATAGAATCAAAAGGGTTTACAAAGTTTGGTAACGTAATTTCAGTTACATGTTTTTAAATAAGTTTAGACCTTAAGTTTTTTAATGTTAAGAAAATATCTTTATCAGTTGCTTTGTCGAAATAATGAGTTTTAGTAAAGCAATGAAAGTAAGATTTTTTATTATCTAAAGATTTGGATTCATGTATACTATAGAAAGTTTTTGGTAATTCTAAAAGTTCATCAGTGTCTGAACAGTTCAATAATATTTCAGCACAGAAAGGGTTTTGATCATCTAGATCAGTTGAAGTTGGATATGCCAAATTTTTAGACATATTATTTATAAAGAATAAATCAAGTTCATTAAAACTATATATATTTGGTTCATTAATATTAGAATAAAATCTTAAATAATATTCGTAAGTGTCGCTATTAGTATTATTATCTTCTAGAGGTGATGTACTATTATCAAAATTATTTTCTATTTCTAAGTTATTCGTTGATAAATTATTTAGACAAGTTTATAAATCATCGATATTTATTTCGTCGAAACATGGTTCATTTAAGAGTTCGTTAATATCTGGAGAGGGTGAATTTTCCTCTTCGGTTATCATATTTATAGGAATACGAGACAAACAATCGGCATTAGAATTAATTGTACCTGGTTTGTATTCAATTTCGTATTCGTACTCTTCTAATTTTAATCGCCAGCGCAACAGTTTGCTGCTGGGATTGGTGACATTTATTAACCATTTTAGTAGTCTATGATCAGTATAAATTTTCAATTTTCTTCCAAAAATATATGGACGGAAGTGTCCAACAGCCCAAACAATGGCTAAAAGTTCTTTTCAGAGGTACTGTAATTACCTTCTGCATTATTTAAAGTTCTGGACGCATAAGATATTGGTAAATCTTCTCCAATTTTTCCTTGACTCAAAATTGCACCTATTGCATAATTTGGGGCGTCAGTAGTTAGAACGAATTCTTTCGTGAAATCAGGGTATTGTAAGATAGGATAGGAAGTTAATTTTTCTTTTAAAGTATCGAAAGCATTTTGCTGTTCGTTTTTCCAATTATATTTTATGTCTTTCTTTAAGAGACTAAGGGTTTTGTAATTTTACTGAAGTTTTCAATGAACCTTCGGTAATGACCTGCCAAACCTAAGAATGATTTAATTTCTTTAGGATTCCTGGGAATAGGAAATTCAGAGACTGCTTTGATTTTATCTGGATTAGGAGTAACACCTTCGTTATAAATTAAATGACCTAGATAAGTAACTTCTTTTCTCATAAAATGGGACTTATCTGATTGAATTTTTAAGTTATTGTCAGCGAGTCTTTGAAATATAGCTGTAAGTGTTTTCGCATGATCTTCTATAGAATTTGCATATATGACGATGTCGTCTAAATAAACGAAACAATATAATCCTTGTAATCCAATTAATGCGTTATTCACCAGTCTTTGAAAAGTCCTGGGGCCGTCTTCAGGCCGAAAGGCATACGGGTATATTAATAATGTCCATTGGGAGTTGAAAAAGCAGTTTTTGGAATATCATCTTCATGCATAGGAATTTGATGAAATCCACTTACAAGATCTAGTGTTATCGACAATGACCTAATTGATCTAAAATATCGACAATGTGAGGTAAAGGAAAAGCGTCGCCCGCAGATACATCATTGAGCTTGCGATAGTCTACGAATATTCTCCATTTAGGTTTTCCTGAGGAGTCATTTTTCTTTGGTACAACCCATATAGGAGCTGACCATGGTGAAACACTAGGTTGGATAATAACGTCTTGTAACATTTTGTCTATTTGTTTGTTAACTTCTTCTTTATGTACTTCGGGGTATCTACAATTTTTTTAATGAACTGGACTTTCAGTATTTGTTATTATTCGATGTTTAATAGCATCGGTTGCCTTAAGTTTGTCGCCTTCGAGATAAAATATTGAATTACAATCGTCTCAGATATCTAATAAAGAGTTTATTTCTTCCGAGTATAGATGATCCATACAAATTTGATCGCGAATTATTTTTTTTCGTTTTTTACTATTTATTCTAGTCCTCTATTCTGTACCTTTATCCCACTCCTATGTTCCCCCGCCCACCCCCGACTGATATAGTTAAGTTGCTAAATGATGTAAAACTGTACATTGTCACACTTAACGCATAGTATTTATCATCAGCTATGGAAAATTTATAATTGGCATGATTTAAAATTTTTTTTATATATGTAAATAATGGATTTACTGTTTTGATAGAAATTATTGGAGGGAAGCACAGATTTTATAAGAAGTGGTACAGAGAAAGATAAACAAGAAACGTTAGAATTTGCAACACCGCGTTTTTCATGGCGACATTCAGTGGTTGGTGCCGAGTTTTTAGGAGATTTTTTATTTTTTTCTCCCCTTTTTCAAAGTTCGGTGTTTTGAAATCACTCAATGCTTTATGGTATAATGATCCCGCGGGCCGGAAGTTGCCCGCATGCGCCGTAAGCAATAAAGTGTATGAAAAAGAAAAGGAAACAGCAAAAACAATCGCCGTTAATAACGGCCATAAGGCAAATAACGTTGAAAAAATTGTAATAAACAAATAGTATAAATTATTTTTATAAACAATAATTATTAGCCTGAAACACTCATCCAAATTGAAAAAACCTTCCGAGCAAAGATAAATGTCGCCGGCAGGACTCGAACCCACACCCTTCTAATATCCGGTCAGATGCTCTACCATTGAGCTACGTCGTCTTATCGCAAACCCGCCAAGTTAATCAATATATACTAGTGTTTCATTCAATAATTACGGTTTTTTATTATATTTCACCTGTAAACAACCAAGTTTATTGGTATGAGGATAATAATAAATAGTATTATAAAATATTAATAAATATTAAAATATTAATAAAATATTAATAAATATTAAAATATTAATAAAATATTAATAAATGTAATATATAAAATATTAATAGATATTAATAAATAGTATAAAAGTAAAATCAATTTCTCGCTCCAATAGCAATACGGTCCAATAGCAGGCGGCCTTCATGGTCGAGGGGTAAGGCTCTTGACTACGAAACTGAACGTCGCGGGTTCAATTCCCGGCGTGCGCGTGTATATATTATTTAATTAATTTGTGTCGTTTCACAATTAATTCACTAAAAATTATATATAGTATATTTGTGCACGTTCCAGTATGGAAGATACTTTCAGTATCGCCCTGATGAAAGACAACCATTCAGAATTGAAACGTTGCGTGGAATGGCTTTAGCCATGTTTGGTAACCAAATTTGAATACCCAGGTATTACCACACCTTCCTCTTCCCTTCTCCCACCCCTCTCCTTTACCATCACCTTCACAACATTCCCCAATTGGGGATGCGATAGTCTCACTGGCTCCAGGCAGTTGGGAGTTGCTGGGACTCTGTGGGGTATTCACATAAAAAAAATACGTATGAATTAAATTTTTATATGACTTTTTAATTTATCGAAGGGAGCAATCACTCTGTAGGTTAACATTATAATTTAAATTAAAGATTAAGCCACTTAGTTTATATATGTACGTTCCTGATGAAGACTGATTTCAACTGAAATCGGTCGATAATGCATTCTTTCATTCTAATTATGAGTTTTTAAATCCAATTTTTTTTTAATAAAACAATCCATCCAACCAACGCTAAAACAATCTTCAGTCATCTTTATTCAAACAAGCGTAAATACTATGAAAAACGACTAAACACTCGTATTACCAACAAAGATTTACTCCAAATTCTTTGTAACTCGTACTATTTTGAGCAACGAAATTTTAGGTACTTTGAGATCCAAAAAATCTCATTTACAAAAAAAAATAAAAACAATATAAAAAAATGGTTTAAAAGTAATGATAGGGCATTCACCGGTGAACTCACCCAAATTCGAAGTTATTGATTTAACCATTTACGGAGCACATCTTAATATAAGTGTATATTCATAGGTATTATCAAATTATAAAATAATTTTTAAAATGGGTGTCTCAACATGGGCTATCCCAGTGAGGCGGGTTATGTGAAACTTCAACTTATAACTGTTATTATTTTTATTTTTTATTTTACATTTTAAACCACTGTACACTTAGATTATTATATTAAACATGTCTTTTAGTTATAGTAATACTAAATTACAATACAATAAAAATATTATTATTATTACATTAATAATAAAATAGGAAGTAACTTCATGATCTCTAGAAGTCCTAAACATAGTAATGGTGGAATATATGATTTAAAATGTGACAAGGCAGACTGATTCAAGGAGAATATGCGTCGCCATGATATTAAATAACAATGATCACAGAACATTTCTAGTGAATAATCACGTTCTGCTTGGCAATAACGAGTCTAAACTTTTACATGTAGAAGGAAAGGGTCTTATTCTAGATTGACTGGGACAACTAGAGATGAGATAAACTTTACAAAATAACAAATAATCTAAATTTAAAAATAATAATAATAATTTTAAATATTGAAGCTTATGGACCTCGTTGTAATATTTAATCATTGAAGAAGATATATTTTTAACCGATCCTAAATGAAACACGAAACCGAAAAAACCAAAGAAAATAAAAAAGTGTCAGTCGCATCTGGGAATCGAACCATCTGAAACTGTCTTACCGGGACAAACACTCTACCGACTGAGCTAACGATACCGGTTCACTCGTTGTAATATTTAATCATTGAAGAAGATATATTTTTAACCGATCCTAAATGAAACACGATACCGAAAAAACCAAAGAAAATAAAAAGGTGTCAGTCGCATCTGGGAATCGAACCATCTGAAACTGTCTTACCGCGACAAACGCTCTACCGACTGAGCTAACGATACCGGTTCACTCGTTGTAATATTTAATCATTGAAGAAGATATATTTTTAACCGATACTAAATGAAACACGATACCGAAAAAACCAAAGAAAATAAAAAGGTGTCAGTCGCATCTGGGAATCGAACCATCTGAAACTGTCTTACCGGGACAAACGCTCTACCGATTGAGCTAACGATACCGGTTCACTTTACGCCATCCTCGTTTTTGTAATCTTCATAAAGATAGCAGCTAATGAATATGGGATGGGCAAAGCGTTAATAATAATAATAATAGTTGGATGATTTCTATAGCGCCGTTTTTGTGAAAATCACCTCAAGGGCGCGTTAATAATAATAATAATAATAATAATAATAATAATAATAATAATAATAATAATAATAATAATAATAATAATAATAATAATAATAATAATAATAATAATAATAATAATAATAATAATAATAATAATAATAATAATAATAATAATAATAATAATAATAATAATAATAATAATAATAATAATAATAGTAATAATAACAACAACAACAACAACAACAACAACAATAATAATAATAATAATAATAATAATAATAATAATAATAATAATAATAATAATAATAATAATAATAATAATAATAATAATAATAATAATAATAATAATAATAATAATAATAATAATAATAATAATAATAATAATAATAATAACAACAACAACAACAACAATAATAATAATAATAATAATAATAATAATAATAATAATAATAATAATAATAATAATAATAATAATAATAATAATAAAAATAATAATAAAATTATTATTATTAAAATAATAATAATAATAATAATAATAATAATAATAATAATAATAATAATAATAATAATAATAATAATAATAATAATAATAACAATAATAACAATAATAATAATAATAATAATAATAATAATCGGACCATTTCTATAGCGCCGCTTTTGTGAAAAATCACCTCAAGGGCGCGTTAAATAATGACAAAAGTTTAAATATAAAATGGTTTTAGAATATGATGTAGAATTATCCTCTTTCGGAAAGTACCACTAATTACTAACATGTACAGACGCAATATAGGTACGCTGAGTCTGTTCTACAGATATTTAAATGGAGCCTGCTCGAAGGGGCTAGCAGCGTTGATCCCCTCCGCGCCGGTATATGTGCGTTAAACTCGACGGACACCAATGGAACATCCGTTCACGGTTGATGTCGGCTACATAAGAACTGGTCGTTTCGCCGACTTGTTTTTGTGTAAAGCGGCTCGTATGTGGAACGAGCTACCAGCATCTGTTTTTCCTCCAACAGTTAGTCCTGCCCTCTTCAAAGCCCGCATTTAAAAATCCCTTCATACCTTAGAGTAACAATATATTATTACTCTAAGCTTCATACAGCCCCCTCCTTAACCCGCCTCACAAAGTTGCCCAACCGGGTAGCGATATAGTTGCCCTATGCGTGCTCTGTACATACAGGGGCGCTCTTGTGAGGTGTCATATAAAAAATAAATTCTGAAAACTGTTTGGTTAAAGTAAAAATATGCATTTGAACCACTGTGATTTTTTTTAAATAGTCACTTTCCCATGAGCCATCTTAGCGATATCAATTAAAACATTTTAAACGATCGCGGCGCACTCTTTTTTTGTCTACTATTAATTGTCAGACTGTACTTAAAATAAATAATAATAATGTTGTGTAGAATTACAAACAAAAATTAAATTAAATATTTTAGTTAGGCATTATTTATGTTGTATTACATTTATGATTTGACAAAGGCAGGGTTCTGCAGAAACAGGTGGCATATCGCTATGGAGGGGATGATGTACCCGCACAAAGCTACAGTATTTCACCTAACTATAAATTGGTTTTAATCTGAGATATCAAATCTCATTATAAAGCTTTCGAATTCCATTTAAGACCTACCTATCCTTTACATACATACGAGTACCATATACCCAATCGCCCCTTCGTCCTTGCGAATGTTAAATCTGAACGAGTTCACCCAAACGACATCTATGGAGACCCTCCTAAATCATGTTCAATAGCCCGCTGGGGCTACAATTGTCTCGTACCTGCCTCATATTCTATTCGGACCGAATGGCAAAGGCAGCCATTAGCAGATAGTATCTTTATTGGGCGGAGAAAGGAGATTTAAATGCACAGTTTTCAAATACTTTCAGCTGCATAATTCTATCTCTTAAATTTTTGACGTTTTAAATTAAATTTAATTAATGAAACAAGTAAACTTCGAAAAGAACAAAGACAATCGTTCCCGGGTTATGAATGACCTGATGATATATGAATTTTCCTACATGCCATTGATATGCTTTAGAATTTGGCAGCCACCTCTGGTCCGGTGTCCCAAAATATCTGAAAAATCATTGCCTCGGGGAGTCCGCATGGCAGATTCTCCTACGGATTGCATTCTTTGGATCACAGACGTCAGGTGGGGGTGCTGTCCTTGTTCTACCGGTATTTAGATGCAAGATTCTCCGCGGTATTGCTAATTATTATTATTATTGAATTGTGCTGTGAAATGATTTTTTTGAGAAATATTTTCTGTTTCTTTAAAAATAAAACATAATATAATTTCTTCAAACGATTGGTATTAACTTTGTGGGGTCATCATTAATTAAAAAATATACTTTGTATTCATATATTCCTGTTGATGAAAGCATCGTTTTCGAAACATGTATATATCAATGTCTATTTATAAAGTGGTGAATACTAAGTATATTCTTAAATTCATTTATAAAACTTAATTTTCGAATGAAGCCGACACAAAAAAATGTACTAGAGGAAGTTGAACCATAACTAAAAAAGTATTGTTATTTTTAAGTTTTGCAGGTCTAACTCATTGGTCACTCTATAATAAAATATTATTATTTTTAACATAAGTATCCTGAAGAATTTTTAATTTAATTTGAGTAGAACTTCAAGTTTAACATTGCTTGCATGTGGAGGTGGTTATTAAGAGAAGTAATAAAATAAATAAAGATATATCCATTCAGTTCCAGGGGCGAATATACTGGAAGAATCTCAGCAAATATATTTTTTGGAATGATCGTGAAAGCAGTAAATATTTCCAACGTAACACATTTGTACGGCAGTGAGGCATGGAACTGGCAGAGGAAGGCTGAAAGTTCACTGAATGCTGTAGATCTCTGAGACGAATGTGTGGTAAAACCACGATGAGCAAGATTAAGAAAGGGACGCTTAGATGGTTCGGCCATGTAGAGCGAATTAATTAATAAAGCAATGTAAGTAGAATAATGACGCGAATGTGAATGGAAGAAGCAGCCGGGGACGAGGAAGATATGGCACGATCGAGTGAATTAAATACTCGAGTCGGGCCATGTCAGAAGTCGGAATAACAGACGAGGTCGTATGAGACGTTGTATGAATGTGAATGAAGCAAGAAGTGTACGCCAAGATCGAGTTACTTGGTGGTTCGTCCTATCTGCCTACCTCTGCGGAGAAACGACGTAATGACTAGTTAGTTATTTATTTATTTCACAATGTTTAACAAAAAAGTTGAAAAAAATGTGATCTTACTGGGGTACCCCGTTCTAAGGTCACATTGTACATGGTTTTATATAAAAATTATGAATTAGGTCAAGTACATTGTAAGTTTGATAAAAAAAAATTAACTGAGTTTTCGTAATTATGTTAAAATATTACTAGAGAAACATTATAATGCAATAAATTAATAAAAATTCTAAAATCAATGAGAAAACTCTGTTCTGTTGCAACATCATATCTATATTCTTCCTTTCCGTGTCCATAATCCATATCAAATCCTTTTTTTGAATTTAGAATAACACATTTGTAAACAGTTCTTATTGGTGAAATAGAAACCGAGGCCTTTTCATTTGGAATCCTGTGAGTCGTTAACCAACAATTTAAAAAGTATCTGCAGATGATAGGGGTTCAGGTATCCATTGTCTGCCTGAGGGAGGTGCGGATATAATGCAATATTGCCACTTTTACAGCTTCACGGACCGAGGTCGATCTGCTGATAAAAGGTGCGGTTAAATGGAGGAAAGGAAATCGGAGGTGAATGGAATGGAAAACTGAGTTGAGGAGTTTGCTAGGGTGTTTTTTTTTTTTTTTTTTAAATATTTGTTAGCAATTCTGTGATTCATTTAGTTTTCTTTTACTTTTTATTTATTTGTCAATGAGAGTTCCTGTAGACTTTCAAATTTTTAATTAATTTTAACAATATTCGCCGAACTTATGAAAGTTTCAGCACGTTTCATTACAGAATGAATGTTTTATTTTGCCTCGTGGAAACGGGTCCGATTTGAAGTTAACTTTGTCAAGACCTCCTTGGAACATTGCAGATGACGTCACGGCGGTACGGTTGTCAATCTCTCCACATTACTACGGAGTGGTGTCGGCCGTTTTAACTGCTCATTTCATAATCATTTTCCAAAATCGATTATTAATTGCACGATTATATAAACATATATATTAAATAAATTAATGATAAACTTTTTAACATTTAAATGTCAACACGTTTCGAAAGCAAAGCTTCATTATCAAAATAGTGGTTGAAACTAAATATTTTATTATTATCTAATGACAAACTTAAACTTAAAGAACAAATCTCTATATATTAAAAATGAATACTTGTCTTTCTGTCCTCAATTTTATTGAAAATTACTAGACCAATGTCGCTGAAAATAGCGCAGTTTTTTTTATTAGTGCCGGGAAGGTTTAGAGAGCAGTTTGAATGAAATCCAATATCTAAAACTGTTGCTATAACGTTTTAAAATTATATGAAAAACATTGAACCCGCCATGTTGTATTGAGGTTAGCCCATAGATATACCACTCCGGTTAACCACGGATTACATATTCAAAGGAATAATGTTTCTTTGGGTAGAATATTTTCAAAACGGAAAACACAAGTAGGTACCTACTTAAGAACTTTATTATTAATGAAAATTTTAGTTAATTCCAAACATTTATTTTTCAAAATATATCGAAATAATAAAGTTCTTAAGGATAATATTAACAAATCTTATGATATTTGTGTAAATGGCGTAAATTGAACTGGTCTCATTAGCTAAGTTGGTTAAGCGGTTACCCCGGATAGGTAGAGGTCCTGGGTTCGAGTCCCAGATGCAACTGAAATCTTTTACATTTTTGTTGTTTTTTCGGTTTTGTGGTTCATTTGGGATGTGTTAATATTATCTTCTTCAATGATTACAATATTACAATTAGGTTTACAAACTTCAATCAGTTAAAAAATGAATTGAATATAATAGTTTAATTTTTGTCATATAACGCAACAATACAGAAAACTTCTTTTACCTTCCTTATTTAATTTGGTCACCTCTCATAATGTGTTCAAAATTCCCTTTCAACTATTGTTTACGTATTCTAGCATCACTATTTTTTTTTAAGTATACAATACATTATGCATTGTATTCCCAAGAGTTAACTCATTGTGGGATCACATGCAGAACCCGCAGTGCAGTTTTTAGAAACAAACATACTTAATATTTAAGATACATAATTAACATCACAGTACATTAACAGCATTTACAAGACATAATTTGCATTTGTAATAAAGACATATCACTGGTACATTATATAGTTATACTTATTACAGAGACACATCACAGCATTAATCCTTGAGGTATTCTTTCAAATAATAGAGTTACTTTGAGACCTTTCACATTGGCTCGTATTTTTAAGATCGTTGGGTAATGTATTGTATTGTGTGTAAGCTATATATTCTAAAGGTTTTAGTCCATATTTTGTTGAGCGTATTTTTGGTATATGTAGTTTGTTGTGGTTTATTGTGTTGTGTTGTGTTGTGTTGTGTTGTGCTGTGTTGGTGTACGTCGTGATTGTACTTGAGTGTGGTGTTAGTATGTGCCGAGTGGTGAATTACATGCAAGATAGTATTTGTAATTTCACAGGTGGGAATGGTGTTAAACGGAAGTATTTGAGAGTTTCTGTAGATGTCTTTGACGTGTGTGTCCCATGGAAAACTAGATACATTTCTTGGGGTTCTATTTTGAATGACTTGGATCCCTGTAATTATGTTTTTGGTAGGAAATCCCTAGATCCCGGAAAGATATATTAAATGTGAGTGAATCATAGCGCATAAAATATTTTAATATAAAAAATCTATTATCTGTCATAACATCACTTTCAAATATTTTTTGTACATCCAGTTACCTACCTCAGAACAGGTATCACCTACTGAGGTAGGTAAAGTAAACCATACAATAATATAATTATATATTGTAGTTATATTTAAACATGCCGTATTGTATGAAAGTGTAAACATAAAACTTCTTTCAATAAACGTCAATTTATCGACAGTGAAACTGACAATAAAATGTCCCTGCTCCCCAACTCAATATGAGATGGGTAGTATTGTTAAATACAAATTAGTTTGTAAATTGTCTCAAGGACCGTAATGAATCTTTTTTTTTAAAAGCAATAAGCGAGGAATTTCAATATTGGGATTTCAAGCCCCTCGAATTAATGGCGTTTGCCGTTAAACAATAATTTCCATAAAATAGTGTTGTAACGTTATTTATGGAATCAGCGATGACATTTCATTAGCATTTTTTCCATTTTTATAATTCAGGCACACAGTTGTACACATTTGAAACAACCATTAAATTAAACGTTTAAACATTGCTGTGAAAGTTTCGTCATAGTATGATACTCATATGGCACGTGTCATTCGGTGCCGGGGAGAGATTTGTCTGGTACTAGAATACACGTGTTGGTCCAAGGTAAATAACGTTCCAGACACAAAGGATCTAAAAATAATAAATCGGGTGTGATGGGCATCTTGGTCAGTCTTGCGGAAATATAAACGGAATCAAATACTGCTGTTTACAGTAATGTTATGTTTTGCTTTCTTACAACACTGACTACATAATTCTCATTTTTTATTGCTCGCCTTTTTAAAAATTACTTTGCAATGTTTGATCAACATTTTAACTTCCCACATAAAACGAAGAACTGGTGTCTAAAGCTGGAAGTATAAAAGTGGTCCTTCGAGCCGGATTATTTCGACCAATTGATTTTTTAAAACATTTTTAACAATACAGAAGCTTGTCAGAAATACACGTTAACTTACGGGCTGTTAATTATTATATAAGTCATTCTTTACCAGATTTGAATAGTCAGGTTGTTTTAAGTCTTCGTCATTTTCAGAAAGTCTTTTAAATATCGCACATTGATTGATTTTTGATCAGGGCAGACGATGCCACCTGCAAGTCTGTCCGAAACGTTGGTTGAAGAAAGAGGAGGAGATAGAGGAGGAAACTTAACACGGCATGTTACCCAAACGATCAATCAATATCACATAATTTTGCATACGAAAATTATTATTTAGTGCAATTCTCGGGAAATTGTCGGCTTGCAAACCTAATGGCATTTTACGGAAATACCCGTGAAATGCTACATATACCTGTACCAACAGTAGCTGAAAAGTGGTGACGTAAAGTAAACATTGATCACGGACAACGCAGGAGTTTAGCGACCACAGAGGTGCGGCATGGCAGCCTCGGTACTCTCTCTGTACTCTATGGTCTGTACGAGCATCACGAAACTAAACGGGAATGCGATGGGGTTTGCGCGAGCGGACAGCGGAGCAGTGCAAACAGACCTCTGGTGGGCCGCACGCTCGCGCTTGTAACAGGCCAGTTTAGCTACATTATCTGTGATCTGTTTATTTAGGCCTATGACTGTCATGTCCACGACTTTGAAATTGTGTTTTTCTTTTACATGAGTCCCAGGTCCACTAGTTAGTTACTGTTTTTTGATCTTTTTTACAATTACAACGAAACCGAAAACAGTGGGAGATCTTGGAATAAGATTATTACTTGAAACATAAATTGATGAAAATATTATAATTGTTTTTGAAGAATGCTTCAAAGTTATCGATGAGACTTCTCGCTTTATAATGACAACTCACTACGAGCTGAAACTTGGTAAGCTTGTGACAGGTAGTGGCAGTTCGGGGTCTAAATAATTCATTGGGATTATTCATTGAGTTTTATGTATTATGGAGTATATTCATCTCAAAAGTTTGTGTGGAAAGGGAGCTTATTAGATATAAACAAATATATGTTTTAAGTCAATTATAAGTATAATTCAGAGCAAAACTAAATACTCATCTATTTAAATTATCGTATCCAGAATAACGACCGAATTGGTTTAATCGTGTTTTCGAGTACTTAGTCCAAGGGAATTACTAATTAATCTATTTTCCCTCTACCGCCCAAATTACGTTCTTTAATTTCAATTCAAAATAATTTTTTTGATTATAAAACCTTTCTCACTTTTTCACTTATTTATTTTCGACCGGACCGGTTTCATCCTATCACGGGCATCGTAAGACTGGCACAATGAATACTAAATCCGTGGTATATATATAACATCGATGTCAGGAGTGAGTTCCCCCGCTTTCTGGTATTGTTTTTATTTATGATTTGAAATGTTGTTTTATTGCTGACGGTACTGTTTACTATGTTTTAAAAAAACTAATTTCGGGTTGGTTTATTACCATCTGGAAGACGGATTGCATTGTGTTTATTTACTAGATCAATGTTTTTTTTAAATTATATAAAGTCATTCGTGAGAGCTTTTATTTGAACAGATGGTTGTTTCTCGTTTTGTTATTTCCCTGTGATTTCCGTCTTGTTGGCTAACATGAATTTTATAGCAGTTTCATCTTAGTCTGACGATGCCCGTGATAGGGTGAAACCTGTCCGGTCGAAAATAAATAAGTGGAAAAAAGTTACAAAGGTTTTTTAATAAAAAATGATTTTAATATGGAATTCCACCATGAATTAATTGACAGTTTCAAATATGAAATTCTTTAATTTAAATAATATTTATTACAGTTCTTACCTTTGTATCTGTTCATACCTTTGTATGCTTTCCTACTGACAGCACGAGCAATAATCGTAATAGGTATTTATAATACAATATGATAAATAGGAATGTTAGTTGTGAGACTCTAGTTTTAAGTCATTTTGCAATATTGTATATATAATACGCACTTGGTCATAAATATGTATTACTTTTAAATATGTATTAGGTTTATATATGTGTTAGGTTTATATTCTAGTTATACCTACTTAAGTCTAAATTGTAAGTCACTAGCTATAACTTTTAGTTGGTAAGTCACTACCTATGAGCCATAGATGTAACTCACTAATTATAAGTCTCAGTAGTTAATCCCTAGCCATAAGTCTCAGTGTAAGTCAATAGTTATAAATCTTACTTGTTAGCCATTAGTAATAAATTTTAGCTGTAAGGTATTAGTTATACATCAAGTGATATGTTATATAAATTATGTTGTAAAGCGCCCTTGAGGTGATAATCTCACGGAAACGGCGCTATAGAAGTAATCAAAGGTAATACGAGACAGAGCATAAGTTCATTTCGTGACAGAATAAGGACTCCAGTCCATTTAAAAAAAAAAAATTATTAATTTTGACATCCTAATTTAATTTTTTTTTAAAGTTCGTTTTCATGGTTAAAATAATTGTTAAAGTTTCAATTTTTTAAAGCCCACCAAAACGCACGAAATCTATGGCTTGTTGGGTGTGACGCCACACGAGTAATCGATATTGTATGGATTGCATCCAAAACTTCGAGAACTTTATACTCAAATTTAACTGCTTTTAATTGAAGGAAACATTGTAGAATATCACGGTCTCGTTACTATTGTAGGTGCATTGTACCAAAGTGCAAAAATACATTCATATCCGCAACTAATTAACAATTTATCAGCGTTCAAAGAAAGTCCATATCCAACTTTTTAAAAACCTAAACTGAAAGTCTAGGACAGATGTTGATAACAGAAATGCGTTTTATGATACCGCCGCATATCTGATATATCGATGCCGGGTCCACAGATATTAGCGTTCTGACCGTTCCGAGATATTAAACGATATTTTGGTATTCATATCTGTTGAATAATGATTTGGTACGTGATAATAATAATAATCATATTTTGATGATTTTTATACCGCCATTTTGGCGAAAATCACATAAAGGACGCTGTACAAATGTTTTTTTTTTCCCAATGCTCTTTTTTTATTATTGAAATTTAGTACAATTTAATTCATTGTAATATTATACTTCTCTTTTAATCAATGTTGTGTAGAGAAGCGGGGTGCACATATTGCGTTCAGATGGTTATATATTTACACAGTAATGTTTCCTAAAGTGTCACAAGAAGATGCTTAAAATAATAATAATAATAAGAGTTGGTGATTTAATTAACAGAAAAAATGTAGTGCGTGGCGACAAATTTTGTTTTAGAAGTTAAAATCATAATATAATACACGTAATGTACAATGTGACGTAAGATATTTAACATATAGCAAAACGGTACTAGTGGTGTATTATGTTGTCTATTTTATCACTAACTATATACAGTCTATCATATCGATAATAAGTACTGGCGTTACTGAACGTGCTCGATTCATTGGATATTCATCGTTATCTAATGTCAATAAATCTTTGGTATCGCTTTCTATAAAAAATATTCCTTCGTTGTCAACAATGAAAAAAACAATAAAAATAGATAGAAATGACGAAATATTACGAAATTTTAAATTGTTATGTCCCAGACCCTATTAGGTCTACAAGGACCATTTTGATTTCAAATTGTACGCAAATTGTGTCAACTTCAAAAAGTATTAAACACGCGCCTCCACGGACCTGACAAAAAATGATAGTAGATGTTTTGCGAGAGAAATATGCAATTTTTTATAGGTTGTGGTACCTTTAATGGCTTGAAATAAAACTAAATATGTTACGCATCATAAGCAATAACAGGTTTGAGGTATTATTAGAAATACCCCGCTTCCAGATTAACTGAATAAATAATCACCAAAGTGTCAATGGTGTGTTGTGCAAGGATTAGTTTATGACGTAAACAAATTCGTTAAAAGTGCTATGAATTTTCAAGAAAAACTCTCAAGTAGTCGCAATAAACAAACATAATGATTTTACGGGCAAAATGAACACTGTGAACAGCGAAATTATAAGCAGAAAAGAATATTAAGAGCGGAAAAAACCTTATCTAATTATAATTGGGCTCAAAAATGGCACGTGTGACGTCAGAAGCGGTGGTACCAACAGAACATGGTGTTTTTATGGTACGGTTTTTAGTTCACTTTTATATAACGATTTATAAAATCTATGTATAATGATATACAATAAAAGTTATATATTCAGAATCGGCATTTGCTGATATATACGAATACATATTTTTAAAGCCATTATATTTTTCACTGGAGTTCCTTATTTACAATTCCACAAAAAAACCTCTATTTATCTTACAATGCAATAACTTTTAATATAACTTTTTGTATTAAAAACAAGCAAAAAAGTCATGTTAAAATCGAATTTCATCACGAATTAACTGTTTCAAAATTAGAAATAACAAAAACCTTTAATTATTTACTAAAACAACGTTACTAGGATTCTCACAGTGAAATAGAAAAAATAATCGTTATTTATCGAAAGTATCGGGGATATTTGATACATTCCGCCTATACGAATGTCTTAAAATTGTTATGATTGTGTGTAGGTCTAGTGAGTAAACTCAAAACAATTTTACAGTGAACAGTGTAGACGTAGTGCGATGTTTAATACTAAGTTTTAAGTTTAAATAGAGTTCGAAAACCCCGTGACTGTGACGTGGCCTAGATGTTCGTATCCCTCAAACCGCTGGGTCGTCAAGTGACACACCCGCTCCGCCCGCCACACCCTCACCAATCCCCGCAGGGAAGACGATCATCTGGTAAATAGAGCACTTTTGAACCCCCCACCCCCCACTCCGCTGCCCATCTTCGACGCTGCCGTTATAAGATGACCTTGAACCGCATGTGTTAATTCCTTCGGCCGCTGGGTCGGTCTGTGACACGCCATATTTGTTGATATAAGGAGAAAAAATCAACTGAGTTATTATGCAATCCCGTCGCAGCCCCCTACCGCTCCCCACCTACCCGGCCAACCCTCGCCGGTACAAGTTTCTATAATAATAATAAAAATAATCGGATGATTTTTATAGCGCCGTTTTTGTGAAAAATCACCTCAAGGGCGCTTTACAAATCTTACTTCCTATTCTTACATTATTCCTATATTAAATCTATGACATTTTTTTTTGGACACTATCATTACACATTATTTATAGACCATATAAAGAGATGCAGTTAGATTATCAAAATTAAATACAGCTTGGTCTAAGTTTTCTATGTCTGGAAGGATGACATGGGACTGAAACCAGTGTTTCCAAAACAATTTACAATTTAAATGCAGTGATAAGACGCCTTATTTTAGTTGGAACTTTGGACCTTAAAGAGTTTTTTGTTTATTTGTTTTGTTTTTGACAATTTTAATGTTTTGCATAGGTAGATATAATAATAATAATAATAACAAATGATTTATATAGCGCAATTATGTTAAGGTATGTTATGTTCATGTTAGATATGTAGTTGTATTAAGGAGGAAGGGTATGGCCGCCATAGGTGTCGATGAGGTACGCTATCCATCACATCGCCAACCCTAGGAGGACGGAACGTGAACAACGTCGAATTGACACGTGGAATGTCAGAGGAGGTATGGAAAGAAAGATGAATGAACTATGTGATTCGATGGTAAGCAAAAGTTTGGATGTACTTTGTATAACAGAGAGTATGAAAAAGGAAAGCGGTACGATGCAACACAGCGATACGCTCGTCATCTGGTCTGGGAGGCCAGATTACGAAAGGGCGTCTCAGGGTATTGCAGCGTTGCTGTTTCCCAGAATGGTTGAATGCATGCTGCAGTATGAATGCGTAATCCAAGATTCATTTGGATCCGATTCAAAATCGGTTTGACAAGGGTGTTGTTTATTGTGCGCTATGCTCCTGTTTTGAGTGGAACCTTTTTGTATCGAATACCTTCTTCGATCATAAAGGTATCCACCAATATACGTGGGAAAGAGGAAATGAGAGGTCAATTATTGATTTTGTGGTAATTGACTCTAGGTTGAGAGCCGTTACCGAAGACACGAGAGTCTTCAGAGGGGCTGAGGTTGAAACCGACCACTTCCTGGTTGTGTCGAGAGTAAACCTCTTACGCGGCTGGCGCTCTAAAGTGAAAACGGTGTCGACTCCAACAAGAGTCAAAATAGAAAAACTACAAAACAATATTGCGAGAAGTATGTATGAGAGTTGTGTAGAGAGGAGATTGAATGAGAAGTAAATGAACGGTCAAAGTATAGATGAAACATGGAACCACATAAAAGTGAGTCTCTGTGAATCTGATAGAGAGGAATGTGGAATATGTACGCAGGGTAGGAAGAAAGGCGATGCATGGTGGGATGATGAAATTAAAGTACTGGTCTCAGAGAAGAAGAAAGCGTGGTTACGTCTGATAGGGACTGGCAGTGCTCCTAGTGAAGAACGGAACAAAGCGAAATAAGTATACAAGGGATGTAAGAAAAGAGTAAGTGTTGGAGTGAAAGAACGAAAGAAACGTCCGGAAGAGGAAGAAGGAATCAAAATGACAAAACACTTCCAAGAAAATATTAAACTGTTTTGGAAGGAGGTCAAAAAGTCCCTAAATGGTCCAATGGTTAACGAATGAGAAATAAATAAAAGTGAGATGGATGAAATACTTTGAAGAGGTTTTCGAAAGCAACCCGACTGATAGTGGTCCCAGTGGCGAATCAGATATGAATGACGATGGCGTGAATGTTCCCAAAATCTGCATGGATGAAATAAAAAGAGCGATTAAATGTATGAAGAATGGTAAGGCTGTAGGTTTCGACAATATTCCTGCTGAACACTTTAAAGAAGATAGCCGCATAATTCTCACATGGTTATGCAAGCTTTTTTACCAGTGTTTAGAGGAGGGTTACACGCCATTAGATTGGAGGAGGGCTGTGATCATGCCTCTATACAAAGGTAAAGGGTCACGTTTGGAATGTGGAAATCACAGGGCTATTAGGCTGCTACGTTCAGTTGGAAATTTGTATGGTAGGATATTGATTGAAAGGGTACAAATGAAAACAAAAGATAAAATATGGGATGTGCAAGGTGCATTTATGAGCGGAAGGGGATGTATGGATCAGATCTTCTCGTTGCGTATGCTAACAGAGAAGTTTCTGGCAAAAAACCTGAAACTCTTCAGCGAAAAAAAAAAGCGTACGACTGAGTTGATAGGAAAAAATTATGGAAGGTATTGTCCAAGTATGGAGTGAATACGAATCTCATACAGGCAATCGCGTCTGTACGAGGAAAGCGTTGCATGTATTAGGGTAAACGGTGATTTTACGGAGTGGTTTGACATCACAAAAGGTGTTAAGCAAGGCTGCATAATGTCACCGTGGTTATTCAATCTATACATGGATAATTGTATGCAAGAATTGAAAGAGGTGGGCTTGGGCGCGAAAATGAGTAATCTGAAAGTATGTTGCCTGTTGTATGCTGATGATGCGGTGCTGATTGCTAGCAGTATCGAAGAGTTACAGTCCCTTGTATCTAGGATGAATAAAGCATGCATGAAGAACGAGCTAATGATGTAAGTAAGTCTAAAGTCATGTCGTTTGAAAGAGAGAGTACGAAAACAGTGTGCAATATAGTTGTGAATGACGAGTTTGTATATTTGGAAAGTATGTTTACGAGAGATGGAAAGACTGATAGGGATATTGAAAGAAGGGTGAATGCAGGAAACTCCATTAACGGAGGACTGAACGCGGTTGGCGCTAACAAAAAGTTGTCTAAAGAAGCGAAGCTAGCAGTCCACAATGGAGTGCTGATATCAACCCTGATGCATGGCAATGAGGCATGGAATTGGCAGAACAAGGATGAAAGTAAACTGAATGCCGTAGAAATGAGATCTCTGAGACGAATGTGTTATAATACCATGTATGATCGTGTGAAAAATATTGAAATACGTAAAGAATGCAAGGCTCTTACTCATTACGCTTACATCAGCGATTACAACGATTTTCATAATTTTAGAGGTGTTGTCTCTAAAATCGCGAACAATCAATTCCTTTAATGGCCTATATTTCATATTGTAAAACAAAAATAAATTAATTACTTATAATCCCTTCTAGATATTTACTATTCCTTTTGATGGTAAAAAATTCATTAGCTTTATGTGAGTATTTTGGCTTCAAATCCAAAATTAAGTGTTTGTATGAAACAGACCGCGCAGCTGCTTCTCTCAAGTGTCCCTGCACAGCTTTCGCATAGAAGGAGGTTAGTCACAAACGCACATCAAATTTGTTAGTAGAGATACTGACGACGACAAAATATAGCCCTTAGTGGCTCCTTCTGTCGATACCGGAGTAATTCAAGATGGAGTGCGGGAGTAAACCAACAAATCAAAGAATAAACACAAAACAATTTATCCAGAACATACTAGCCAGTCCTTCCAGAGTAGTGCAGAGAGACTTCCAGTGAAGTATTGCACCAGCTACCCGGAGTATCCCTTAAGAAGAGTGCATCTGGGAGGTGGGGTGAGAAACACCCGAAGACCCTGGGGATATAGAGGGAATCCAGATGGCCGGGAGCGTGCCACTAGGTTGAGGAGACGGGGAGTGACGTTAAAAATGTCAACGGTCAACGCAGCGTCGTTAAACTGTTGAACCGCTCTGTTGATTGGCGTGTTCTGCGTGAGATCTTCCACGAGTATAGTTGTTACGGACGTACGTACGTTAATCTCTTTCAAAATAGACGGATCACACATGTAGGTTAATTTTAAACAAAATGTTTAGCGAACCAGTGACGACAGAAATATTAGACTTGCCCTAAGTACCACTTCGATGGCTGGAGGCAAAAGTCACGTGACACCTATTTTGGCACCAGCCTAATTCACTGCTGTCCACGTTCATTTATAAATGGCACACACTGCTTGCTTGACGATGAGGTCAACAATATTATGGAAATCTTTGATGATTTGAAGGATTTTAAATTAGAATGGGGGAGGGGAGGAAGAAGTAAATTAAATCATCAAATAATTCATCACAATGTGGATCAACCGCAGTTTTAAAATGGCCTCGAATGCCGAAACAGCTGTCACAATAATAAAAACTAATGATACTTGCAGAACTTAATAATAACGTTAGTAAATTCACTTTTAAAAACATTTGAAGGAAGTAGAAATTCTGTTAAAACTCCAACGTCTTGGAACTATCTTATATTAGGGGTACATTCACCGCCATGTTAATTTGCGCGCCTCTTCCCTCCCCCTCTCTCCTCTCTCCTCGCCAGCCATGCCTGAGGGGCTGATGTAGGCACGAAGCTGCCGTAGCCACCCACGCGAGAATTCCCCCGCAACTTGCGGGATGTTTTAATATCAGAATTTCTGGAAGCAGACGGGCTCTACTGGTTTGGCGAGTCCATATACAATTATGTATCGTGGCAGTGTTCCACAACATACGTTTATGTCCGGGAATAAAGTGCAGTAACTTTGGAAGGCTCACGTGATAGTACATGTAAAAAGGTAAATAAGTTTTATCGAAAATACCACTTAGTTTTTTCCACATAAAAAGAGTTTTTTTTCATATATACAATTTACAAAAATTGCATGGAAAGTACCATAAAATATAATTTATTTAAAATATTGGTATTCTTACAATATTATTTTTTAGTATTCTATATAATCCTGACGAAGAAAGCATCGCTTTCGTAAAATGTTGATATGTATATATATTAATAAATTGGTGAATACAAAGTAATTTTTAATTAATTTATTCATAATTTTTTTTCTTAAAAAAAAAAAAGACAAATATTCCCTGGTTACGAATAACCTGACAATATTTGAAAATCTCCTACTACCATCACAGTAAGCGGAAGATGTTGCTTGTTTCGTAAATGAAGGACTTAGCCAGCCGAGGAATTGAACTCACGACGCCTGGGTGAGACCCAAACGCGATGCCAACTCAGCCACTGACCGGACCCTAATGATACCACAAAGTGAATACCAATCTTTTGAAGAAATTATAAAATATAACACGCGTACCTACGTAGCAACAATTGAAATTAAATTATGTGTTTAGACTCTATTTTAAAATAATTCTATTTTTAAAAATGTCTCGCAAAAATAAGTATTTATATGATAAAACATAAGATATAAAGCGCCCTTGAGGTGATTTTCCCACAAAAACGGCGCTGTATAAGTGATCCAATTATTATTATTGTTTATTAGTACAGTGTATTATATAATAGCACACTGTATTATATAATAGTACACTGTGTTATATAATAGTACACTGTATTATATAATAGTACACTGTATTATATAACAGTACACTGTACAATAATACAATAGTACACTGTATTATATAATAGTACACTGTATTATACAATAGTACACTGTATTATATAATAGTACACTGTATTATATAATAGTACACTGTATTATATAATAGTACACTGTACAATAATACAATAGTACACTGTATTATATAATAGTACACTGTATTATACAATAGTACACTGTATTATATAATAGTACACTGTATTATATAATAGTACACTGTTATTATATAACAGAATAAGTTTGTGAGAGGATGGTACTCCCACTTTGAAGGCAATACTTAATGCAGTTTCATCATTATATTTCTGAATTATCGCTTTTTAATACACCTGCTCGTACATAATACCCATTTGTGGTAAAACCATGTTTGAAGTGTGTTTGCTAGAGACTTGTAAAAGGACTTAGACAAAATTATGACATGCTTTAAATGGAGGACTGACACCTTTAAGGGTGTTATTTGACTTAATTTGCAATACATTCCAAACCTATAAAAAATTACACAAATATGGTTAAAATAATTACATAAAATGTAGGTAAAAAAAAGATAAAAATTGTTAGTAATAATAATAATAATATTTATATATTTGAAACACACATTATTTAACAATAAAATGTACGCACAACATTTAAAAAAAATCTTCTTTTACTATGGTACTAAACTCTACAATAAAATCTCACTATCCTTCAAAAATCACAACAACCTTAATAATTTTAAAAATTAAATAAAACACTGGATACGTTACATAGGGAGATCTGAAATAGAAAACATATCAACACCAAACACAGACTAACACCGAAACCACTCAACTGCACTTAAAACTCCTCACCTCACTACTTTTTTTTCATCAAGCGGATCAATTTAATATAATGTAATTTAATATTTTGTAAATGAAATCCTCAGTACGGGAAATCCCATTTCATTATTTGTTATAAAAAAAGAAGATAATAAAACGTTATTATTGTTATATATATATTTTCCAAAGAGCACTTCTGCCCCAGAAAATAACTATCTCTGCTGTAGTTCGCTTACTGTACTATAGCTTGGAACACAGTATTTTAAAAAGTGGCCCTGTAACCAGTGAAACCAGGAGATGTTACCTACTCTTTAATGTAGGAAAAGGTACAAAAGAACTAATATTTTATTCCTGGTTGTATACATTAGCCTTCTTATCAGGAATGCACGGTATTAGTAGCTTTGCCCAACAGACGGAAAACTGTTTTGCTTATAATGGCCTATAACCCCTTGAACGGCCATAACAGCAATACAGAGATTTTGGAAAAAATGCTCATTATGTCCCCGATGTTTTTATAAGAGCGCGCGCGCACTGATCTTTCCTTGTTCCTAAAAATGTAAAATTAATCTACCATTAGTAATGCCCTGAGGAAGAATGCTCATGCTGTCAAATGGACTAACGTCCGATGTTGATATTTTCCAGCTGAATGTTCTTCAATTCAAACTGATAATAAGTCTGTAACAATCATTGGGCTAATAATTTAATTTACGTTTGTTGTTGGAATAATTTCTGTAATAATAATAATATTTATTTATTTTGCTTTAATTATTAAGCTTTGACTGCCCAACTAGGAACAAATCCCGTTTTAGGACAGTCAAATTAACAAGTTTAGTTCATATTAAGTTCCATTTTACAAAAACAGAACGGAAAAAGTATGGTAATATAATACGAGTATATCTAGAAAAAGTATAATAATTAAGTATTAAGAGATTATGTATATGTGTTAGATAGGTACTGGTCGTTGCTATGAGGAGAAAAAATGCGTTTAAAATTGAGTACTAAAAAAAAAGAAAATATAATTGAGTAATATTGAAGGGATAGAGCTACGTATCACTCAGCTTTATGAGCCAACGACGAAACACAGGGATGCAGCCTGAAGAGAATGTAGCAAATAGTAAATAAAATATTAAATATATTATATTTAGTAAATATAAGAAAAGCAACTTTAGTAAATTGTTTATAACCAAATGTTTGTGCATTTTCCTTTCCTTATTTAGAGTTTTTTACAGTTAAGATCTTTCCAAAGAGCTCAAATAATGTAACATAAATTCAGACAAGTAAATCAAACCATGAGATGGTAATAGTAATAACGCCAATGAGTTAAATAATATGTTACAGGTACATAAATTAGTTAACATTTAAACTTGTTTGTAAGTCATGTGAACAATATCCACATTTCCTGGGAGGCAGTAACCTAGCAAGTCTTCCCAGAGGCATCACTATTGGTAAGTTAGTTCTGCACCTGAGATGAAAGATAGAAGCATGTGTTGGCGGCCTCGCGTGAAATATAATTCTCATTACAACATACATTCCACTAACCTACACAACTAAAACAACTTTCGGACAAAGAAATTTGCAATATTTCTCTATAAAAAGTATTTAAAATCCTCCCCCTAGCAATAAAAACCATTACAAAACTAACCAACTTCAAAATAAGTATTAAGGTGTGGATTATGGACACGGGAAGGTAGAATGTAGATATGATGTTACAACCGAACAGAGATTAACGCTCACGGTATGTTTTCTTCTAGATTTTAGAATTTTCCTATTTTAACATAATTACGAAAACTTACAAAAAACCTGACCTATTTTATAATCCATACATAAAACGGGGTACTCCAGGAAGGTCTCATTGTTTGGGACCTTTGTAATACTTTATGAAAAATAAATAAATTATCAAATTATTGATGTACTACGCGTAAAGTTCAGGAAATATCATGTTTGCAAGGATGTGTCTGGTGAAATACATGAATTGATAGTTTCAAAATTAGAAATAATAAGAGGTGTGTTCAAAAGAAAAGGTGAATTTTGTATTTTTGCGGACTGTGTACATTCAATTATCGATTTTTTTGTTTCGTTATGTTGGTACACATATGTTTATCATATGTAGCATTATCAGCCATTGTGGATTAGTGGTTTGTTTTTGAAATCTGGAAAGGTTAGTCACGTTTTTGTGTGTTCTTCGATTTTTTACTTTTGAAAAAATGGATTAAAGAATATGTATTAAATTTTGCTTTAAAAATAGAATAAAGTGCTCCAACGCACTTAAAATGTTGACTGTAGCATTCGGCGAGTCTACTTTGTCTCAAAAAAGTGTTACAAGCGCTTTACAGAAGGCCGAGAAGATGTTGATGACGATGAGTGTCCTGGAGTTGCAACCACGTCAACAAACGAAGAAAACATCAAAACAGTAAAGAAAATGGTTTTGGAAAATCGTCGAATCACTATTAGGGAAGTTGCAGAGGATGTTGGCATATCAATCGGCTCATGCCATGCAATTTTCTCGAATGTTTTGGGCATGAAACGTGTGGCAGCGAAGTTTGTTTCGAAATTGCTAAATTTTGAGCAAAAGCAACGTCGCATTAGTATCGCTCAGGAGTTGTTGAATGACATCTACGACGATTCAGATTTGCTCAAAAGGGTCATAACTGGTGATGAAACGTGGGTACATGGTTATGACGTCGAAACCAAGGCCCAATCATCCCAATGGAAGCGGCAGAAGAGCCAAGACCGAAAAAAGCACGCCAAGTTCGATCAAATGTGAAGGTTTTTCTCACTGCTTTCTTCGATTACAATAGCGTGGTGCATCATAAATTCCTGCCAACAGGTCGTACAGTTAATAAGGAATACTACAAGGAAGTAATGCAACGTTTGCGTGAGCAATATGGCTCAAACGATCGGAATTGTGGAAAAACAACTCATGGATTTTGCATCACGATAATGCACCAGCTCATATATCAATGCTTGTTCGTGATTATTTGGCCAAAAACAACACCGTAACCATGCCTCAACCACCGTATTCACCAGATTTGGCTCCCTGCGCCTTTTTCCTATTCCCGAAACTGAAGAGACCAATGAAAGGAAAGCGTTTTGCCACAATTGATAAGATAAAGTCAGAATCGAAGAACGAGCTGATGGCCATACCTGAAAGCGCATTCCAGAAGTGCTTCAAGGATTGGAAGAAGCGCTGGCATAAGTGCATTATATCTGAGGGGGATTACTTTGAAGGCGAGAAAATGGATATTGATGAATGAATAAATACTTTTCGAAAAAACTCGAAATTCTCCTTTTCTTTTGAACACACCTCGTATATATATATTATTATAAAATTTTAAATTAGAGTAGTGATGGAGGTGTAAAACATATTATAGTATTAGCGATAGTATAGGTCGTATTCATACAATACAACAAAATTTTTTAAATGTATCACAAATTCAACAATAGTATGTTGGCAGGTTGATATAATTTTCCCTGTTGCAATGTCAGAAATATGTAGTTGAGATAAGAAGAAGTACGAGACAACCTGTCATTTGCTGATATACTTCCATAAGTCACGCTGTTTCTTTCATGCTTACTTGTCCCTTTTATACACTTGGACATACGTTCACCACACCCATATATAATTGTCTTTCCTATCTCCTTCCTCTTCATACCCACAACTTAACTCCATTTCTGGATACTACTACTTAAATGTCGGTATTAGCTGCTTTTAAGGTGGTTTATTTTTATAAATCCCAGAATACGTATTCCAAAAAACTCAGGACAGTCACTGGCAAAATATTAAATACTCGTAGGTGCTTGCGGGTGGATGAATAATATTTGCGTAAAGAAATCGAACATCTCAGTATTGCCATCTCGTCACAATATTGCTATCGGAACTCCCACGGGCCAACACGAGGCAACACGACGCAACATGGCCACACTGCCGAGTTACCAATACAAGACAACACGATTCAACAATGCCAACACAATCCCGGGATACTGCTTGTTGGGCGTCGATGCCTTTCATCAGGCTGGGTGAAGGAACAATCAAGGTGCAAACAAAAAAAGTATTGCACAAACTTAACCACAAATAAATCAATAATAATTTATTTTGTAATATGGAAATAGAGTGAAGAATGGATTTAGCTTACGATAGCAAAGCTGATTTTTCGCTTTTATTTTACAATTTATAGGTTAGACCTTGGAATGGATCACAGCTTTCATAATATTTTAATAGGAATTCGATAGCTAGTGTAGATGGTAATACATAATGATTAAAAGTAGAAGATATTCATATGTAAGTAATAAAACTGATTCGTTACGGAGATGTAACGAACAGAATTATCGGCTATTAGCGAGAAAACTAACGCGTATCGCTACGGAAGAGCGATTTATTTATAATATTGTACTTGTGATTGTATAATATTATCTTTTACATATTTTGTTATAAACATTCTAATTTCAAGAGTGACACAGGTGCAAAACACATCACAGTAGGTACATAGGTAAAATAGATAGTCTTCAAGAAATACAACAACTAAATATTTAATTTGTCACACGAACAAATTCAGCAATAACATCGTGTAAGTATCATTCCAAATAATTAACAACAGAGTCGAATATATAAAACACACCTCATATTTATTGATACTTATATTCTAGACACATATCTTATTAATAATTATTAAGTAATTACATATTCTAGACACATATCTTAAAAAAATTATTTGTTATTATGTAGTTATTATACAGCCTATCTTATATGTCATACAGATTTTTTTAGTAATTCTGAATACTTCTATTGAGTCTATCGAAGTCACCGCGCGTGTACTCGTATGTGGTATCCTGAAATAGACATTATTCATTTATGGATGTAATTATTAACAACAATTTTTTCGTTTTCCAACAAATTGAGAGTTCTGCCTTTTCAGATGAAAAACTCTTGTTGACTATTGCAAAATGATAGCATATTTATAAGGTTTGTCGCTTGAAAATCTCACCACTTTTAAAGTAATAATATAAAGTAGTAATCATCGAGGATAATATTAACAAATCTCAAATGACATACTCGTACGTAACAGAAAATAAATAAGGTAATGGTCGGATTTCGGAATCTAACCCAGGACCTGTGTTTTACCGGGACTAGCGCTCTAACCACTGAGCAAATGATACCTTATTTTTATCGATATCGTGCCCCAATTTAAGGTTGGTTATTTAACTATGATTTTGATTTTTTAATTGCTATCTTTTCGTATGATTGCAAGGCTTTTCCCGAATACATTTGAAAATTAGATAGTATCTCAGATATACTTATAAAATTTACTCCATAAGGACGTCAACAGCTGAAATTTTTAAGCATTTCGGCATTTCAAGTGTACAGAAAATCTTTGCCAAAAATATTCTGGTTTATAATCTAAAAAAGGACAAAATGGCTATCATTCCTCATAATCATGATACCAAAGTAAAGGAACTAGACAAGCTAAATGTACCTAAGTGTAACACTACTTTTAGACAAAGAACGTCTGTATTTTTAGGTGTAAAATTATACAACAAACTCCCACTTAGTATCAAGGTAATTCATTCAATAATTGCATTAAGTTCAGCAAAACTTGGCTTAAGGAATTAACAGAAGAAGATCTGACTAATATTCTTAAAACAGCGTCATAGAAGTTACTGGTAATACCATACTCAAACCTTGAAGCAGAAATATAGAAGTCGCTGAAACCTCCTTATTCAAAACTTAGTTCGCCTCAGCATAGGATCTCCTAGTGAGGAGGACTTTAAAAAAAATCTTATAAAATATACGTAATTTTTATATTTATACCTTACCTTACAATGTCAAAATAATGTAGAAATTGACAAAAAAATATGTTTAAATAATTTTAATTATTTCATATGGAACATCTATTGAAAGTCTTTCTAAACTAATCAGAGAATCTAATATAATATTACATCGTTTCATGTCGAATCGGCAAACTACATTTAGCTCTTTGACTATTATTTTTCCTATAAAAAAATAAATATATTTTGCAGCCCCATCAGTATTCCACCGAAGTAGCGCACACTTCGAAGGCTTTGATTATTTTCGTTGAAACCTTCTTCTCATTTGTTATGAGAAATGTTTCGATTTTTCATTCCCGAAACCAAAAACCTATTTTAGAACATTTGACAGCTGACAAATGTTGAATACATATCACGTGTCGGGAAGAGCGAATATTATTAAAATCAATGCTTCAGTGAATAATGCGGGGTGCTCTCCTTCTCACAAAATATGTCATCCCTGAGGCGTATGTATGGTAAAATCATGCACGACCGTATCACGAATGTGTAGATCTGGTACGCAAAGTTGACGTGAGCTTAATGAAGAGTATTTAGAATAATTAAATTTTCCTACTTACTACTCCACGATGAATCAAAAAATTAATACAAGGATCTCGGGGTATATCCAGACAGTAAACTTACATTTAAAACTCACATCTAATCAATCACTGATAAGCCATACAAAATTCTTGGATTTGTACTACGATTAAGTAAATTTACTTTTCAGTAGTCAGAAGTACACAGGAATACGAGAATGAATTGACAGTTTCAAAATTAGAAATAATACGAGGTGTGTTCAAAAGAAAAGGTGAATTTTGAATTTTCGCGGGCTGTATACATTCGATTATCGATTTTTTTTGTTATGTTCAGCCATTCTGGATCAGTGGTTTGTTTTTGACAACTGGAAAGAGAACACACCTCGTATGCATCGCCTGTCTGGAATTCCAAATACATGATGTAAGTCAATAGTATAGAACGAATACAGAATAAATTCACAAGTTTTTCCGGTTCAAATACGACAATAATTATCACTCCATTCCACTCCACTCCAATCTCTGAATTTAAATCTTAAATAATGTAATAGACTGCCCTGAACTTCTATCTCAAATTAACCTTAACATACCATCGAAACGTACATTAAACAACAAAACAAACGCTACAGAAAATTCCCAAAACTATTAATAATCTCAGTCCCAAACTAAATCTCGGCCGTTCTTCCCAACCTTACTGAGCAACGGCTGAGCCGGAATTTTCCCTCAGCACTGTTCAAATGCACAAATTCGCATTTCCCAACGAAATCTCAGTCAAACTTGGGATCATCTTAAGTTATCGAATTATGTGGATTAAGAGTTCTCCTCAGTGAAAGACTAGTTATAAAAAGTGTCAACAGAGTATCAAATGACAGCGTAAACGTCAAATGTCATAGATATCTATGGTCTCAAACGTCATTCGTTTCGCGAACTATTTTCTGTACCTATTGTATTGATAATTTTGAACATGGAGAGCGAAAATGAAGATATTTTTAATGTAATACCAATAGCAGGTATGGACGGCGAATATGAAGACAGTGACGATGGAGATATTATTGACATAATTCAAATAGTGGAATATATAAAGACTGATTGAAAATTGAAAGAACGCACAGAAGACAAACGTCAACAATGTTTACTTCCGTTTTCGCGGCATCGGTAATAGTCAAGGTAACACTTTATTTTTAACATATGCGTTTTTAAATATAAAATGTTGGTGTTTGTATTACAATATTTAAGACAAATAATATGTATTCATAATAAATAGAAAATTAACTCGTCTATGTTAATTTAACATTGAAAGTGTTTACTTTGATGTCATTCTATTGACTATGAACGTGTGGGGGTACAATTATATTTTCCATAGAAGTGGGCGAGTCCTTCATAGACAATTTAGGAAGTTCAAAGATGAAAAATGTTTGGTGACAGTCAAATAGCGCGAATACTTAACAAAACACTTGGCTGATCGGCAGCTCAGTTGATCATTCGAAAAGTTGGAGAAAACGGCCGTAAATCTCGACATATTTTTTGACTCCCTACCGTCATTTAAGAAAAACATAACTCGTAACATCAATGCGCAATCACAACTCTCCAGTACATAGCACTATTCAGACATATATGTACACATACATTCTCACACACACACACACATACACACACACACACACACACACACACACACACACACACACACACACACACACACACACACACATCACACAAATACATACATTTATACACTATACGCTTTTTTCATACACCTTTTTATCTTTACCATGCATCATTCCCTAGCATTGTACTAACCCCGCCCGGTAAAATGTATGTAACCACTTACTACATATTACATAGAGACATGTCACTGGTACCGATCGTTCCAATTATTTTCTAAAACCTTGTAATTTGTACCCAACTCATTTTATACATGTACTGTTTGTTTCTAAACAAAATAAAAATTAATAAAAATAAGGGTAGGTAAAGAGAATGGCGTGCAAGAAAGTGAATGGATGAAGAAGTCGAGGACACCCGAGAAATACATGACCTTTATCTCCACATTGCCTTCAGTTTCACAATATTCCGTAATAAGGAACTCATGTCAATTTTAAAAAATACTAATGTACACTGTAGTTTATATGTGTACATTCCCGAAGAAGGATGAGTCCAACCGAAACCAGCCGAATGCAGAAATATGTGTAAATAAAATAAAGTGGCTTATAATAAAAACATTTTTCATGCAATTAAGTTATAAAATTATGTATCTTTTTAGAAAATTAACTCAAAGAATAATAATAACTTTAACATTATCATAATATCAGTTTTGACAATTGGTTTGCTCACGAATACTTAATTTCTGTTATTAATAATAGTTTTTTTTATTTAACAACAATTATAGAGTTCAAAGTAAAATTTCGCCAATGGCACAAAAACTCATATTTAAAATACAAAACCAAATCGACAAATGAAAATTGCAACTTGAAATCACTTGAAATAGAGTTAACTGAATTGATTCCTTAAATTATGTGAAAATTTTCTAGTTAATTTATTGTTTTTAATAGTATACAAGTACAAGTACAAGCGTACAAATATGTTGTTTGTCTTGCAACCATGCTCACTTTCATTGGGTTCATAATGCGAAAACTGTATTTATATTTAAATATGTCTATTTTGTACTTTTTCTATTATCTGTAATACTATTAAGTACTATGACTTATTTAATGGAACTTAATTGGATTAGAATATGTTATTTATGTTATTAGAATATGTATGTTATTTATGTTATTAGAATATGTATGTTATTTATGTTATTAGAATATTTATGTTATTAGAATATGTTACTATTGTTGACTGCTATAATGTTTTCTGAATAAAAACAATTATAATAATTTTTCTGTTAATTTTATATGAGAAAATGTAATCTTTTGAATTATATGGAAGGCATATCAAAATGTCTGAATACAGGTGCAGTTTGAAAACACGGGAAAATAAAATTCTAGTAGACATTTCATATAGTATTTAAAAGATTACAGTTAGAAAATTTTTGTTTTTTTAAATTTTAAACATCTTTGTAATTACCCGTATAGAATTTACAGATCATCAGTAGTATTGCTTACATTGGCAGACTACGAAGCGTGTATTTTTGTAATTACCCGTATAGAATTTACAGATCATCAGTAGTATTGCTTGCATTGGCAGACTACGAAGCGTGTATTTTTGTAATTACCCGTATAGAATTTACAGATCATCAGTAGTATTGCTTGCATTGGCAGACTACGGAGCGTGTGTTTTTGTAATTACCCGTATAGAATTTACAGATCATCAGTAGTATTGCTTACATTGGCAGAATACGAAGCGTGTATTTTTGTAATTACCCGTATAGAATTTACAGATCATCAGTAGTATTGCTTGCATTGGCAGACTACGAAGCGTGTATTTTTGTAATTACCCGTATAGAATTTACAGATCATCAGTAGTATTGCTTCCATTGGCAGACTACGAAGCGTGTATTTTTGTAATTACCCGTATAGAATTTACAGATCATCAGTAGTATTGCTTGCATTGGCAGACTACGGAGCGTGTATTTTTGTAATTACCCGTATAGAATTTACAGATCATCAGTAGTATTGCTTGCATTGGCAGACTACGAAGCGTGTATTTTTGTAATTACCCGTATAGAATTTACAGATCATCAGTAGTATTGCTTGCATTGGCAGACTACGGAGCGTGTATTTTTGTAATTACCCGTATAGAATTTACAGATCATCAGTAGTATTGCTTGCATTGGCAGACTACGAAGCGTGTATTTTTGTAATTACCCGTATAGAATTTACAGATCATCAGTAGTATTGCTTGCATTGGCAGACTACGGAGCGTGTATTTTTGGGTGCTGACCTTTAAATGTTATTAATCGTTTTTGTGTTTAATTCATAGAACTCTATTTAATAATAATAATTATTTTTTAATTTAATGTAAATCAAATTTAATAATGTTATTATTAAATTCTGCAAGTAATTTTAGTTAATAATTAATTAAAGTGCGAAAAATTATTTATTCACCACTTCTCAGTATGTTCACATTATCAGAACAATATAACATATTTAAATAAATCAATTAAGAAAACATTGTCATTTAAATACGGGGAAAATACATTACAAATGTAAAAACCGCACGGAATAGAGAATTTTAATTACTTTCTAATTAAATCGGTTTTACCTATAGTAAATTATTATTTTTAAAAACCCGTCCAAATTATAACTGGGTGGGAGTAAATAAAATATTATGAGTAAGTCGTTCCAGTTTGGATTAACTGCAGTTTGAAAAAGACTGAACGCTGAAACAGCTGTCACAATAATAAAAAAACTAAAAACACTTGCAGAAATTAATATTAATATTATTAAATTTAAGAAAAAAAATAATGTTAGGTGACAAATGATTGAACGTGGATAAATGCGCACAACGGTTGGGTAAATCGTAAGTTGTCATCCCTCTGTATCAACATATGTTTCAAATGAAATGTGAGTGGAAATTAATAATAAAAAATCTTGGATAAATTCGAAATGTTAGAAGCTAAAAAGTACTTTAATAAAACCGCCAATCTGAGAATAGAGACCAATCTGACAATAGAGACCAATCCGAGAATAGAGACCAATCCGAGAATAGAGACCAATCCGAGAATAGAGACCAACCCGAGAATAGAGACCAATCGAGAAGTTTGATGTGGGCGTATTTTGCATCGCCTTTGAATGAGTATAATTATCCAATTAGGAACTGAGCAAAATGATAGCTAATCACAATTTGATCAAACGGTGAAATGGGCAGAATCAGAGTTTGAAGGGGATTAAATGTGAAAAAAAAAAATTGCGCTGAACGTCGATTTTTTGGTCGTCAAAGTGTTACACGTTGATCGAATTAGAATATTCGGAAAAAAATTACAGTAGCTCGAAACGTTTTACAGTGTGTGAGAAAATTTGTCAACTTCACTTGATTTTTATTTTCACAAAAACAAGCCGTATGCAAGCGATGCATTTATGAGAGCTGTGTTTGCATCAACTCTCGCTGTGGTACTCACTCATATTCCTATAAAAACAAGCCGTATGCAAGCGATGCATTTATTAGAGCTGTGTTTGCATCAACTCTCGCTGTGGTACTCACTCATATTCCTATAAAAACGAACGAAGAGCAAATTCTATTTTAATTTTTAAAATCCAGTAATCTTTGGAACGTCAGATAGAACAACATCGTCACTTCAATATGTAAGGTTGGTGTCCTACCTTTGTCCCCCTGCGATCTCTTTGAGGGCGGCTGCCCGCGCGGCCATCTCTTCCGCGGCCCGCTGCTGCTGTAGTTCCCTCGCGCGCTCGGTACGAATTATTTCCTTTAAGTGTTGGAATCTGGAACAAAAATGAATATTGAAAATCTGAAATCTTTAATTTAGTCATTTTTAATGTTAACTCCAGACGTCATTTATTGGGCTGCTGTGCACCGGAGCCGAAGCGATGAATGTCGCAGTGTTTTCAAAGCACCACCCCTACAAGTAACAAGAAAAATAACATTTCTAAATAAAACTTCCCTAATGAAGAAAAAATAATGAAAGCGATCAACTTCAACGTATTGAAAATATTATTAGAGACACTAAACTGAAATGTACAATACATATACATTTATTTATTAAATATTAATTTCTATATAATTTTGACATTTTAAGGTAAGGTATAAATATTTTAAAAAAATCATTCTTGTTTATATATTATATATTTTTTTGATTTTGAATAAGGGGGCTTCAGCGACTTTTATATTTCAAATTAAAGGTTTGGGCGGGTATTTCCAGTCACTTCTATGACGTTGTTTTAAGAATACTAGTCAGTTCTTGTTCTATTAATTCCTTAAGGTAAGTATTTCTGGACTTAATGCAATTATTGATTGAATTACTTTGTTTGATACTAAGTGGGAGTTAGTTGTATAATTTTACAGCTAAAAATTTAGAGCTTCTTTGTCCAATATCAGTATTACACTTAGCTTGTCTAGTTGCTTTGCTCTGGTATTATGATTATGAGGAATGATAGCCAATTTGTTATTTTTGAGATGATGAACCAGAATATTTTTGGCAAAGATTTTTTGTATACTTGGAACGTCGACATGTTTAAAGATTTCCGTTGTTGCCGTCCTTATGGAGACCTTTAAAATGGTCTTTGTGATGCATTTCTGAGATGTATTTAGTGGTTTTATGTAATTTGATGCAGCTGTATAGAGTTTAGAAATCGGATAAAATATATCAGCTTTAGAAGAAATGAAAAATTAGAACAACGTCTACATTGCCATTTCTGAGAAAAGGGTTAATTTTGGAATCGTCCGCTTTTGAAAATTTAGATAAAAATGAGATTTGTAATATATCTGCTTCCAAAGATTAAATAAAAGACACTATTTTAAGTTTCCAAAGAACTCGATTTCTAACATATTTTTTTTCTTTTTATTGGTTAATTTAGACATTATTGTCAGAGCGAATTTGTATCCACATTTCACCACTCTCATGGCGCCCACAATCCCCTGTCTAATTATTGTATGTACATAAATATAGCATTGGTACTTGTAGTTCATCACCTACGACATATTTTTAAGGTATGTAAATTTGCTAAATTAATTTGTAATAACAGAAAAAACTAGGTTAGGTTTTTAGGAAGTTTTCTTTAGATTTACTTTTAATAACTTACCGAAGCTAATAAACCTCATGTAATATTTAATCATTGGAGAAGATAGTGTTTCAAAATCTTAAATGAAACACGAAATATTATTTAGTTTTGAATTTGAGGTATGATATCGATGAATACGGCGTAAAGTGAACTGGTCTCATCAGGTCTGTTGGTAGAGCGGTTGTACCGGTAAGAGAGGTGTCCTGAGTTCGATTCCCAGGTGCGACTGATACCTTTTTACTTTCTGTGTTTTTTTTCGGTTTCTTGTTTTATTTAGGATTTGTTAATATCGTTTTTTTTTCATCTCTGATAATAATCGATGTACAATAATTATTAATTTTAAAACTTTAAACATCTGGGTAGGGCGATAACACACACGTACAATATATATTTTAATAAGAACACTGCACGAGAGTCCCAACTGCTCCCTACTAACCGGAGCCAGTAGAACTAAGGGATAAGGGGAAGGGAAGAAGATGGGATCTATCCCACCATGGAAGTACATGGCTATTCAGATCTGCTCACCAAACTTGGATAACGCCATTTTAAGCAACGTTTTGTGTCTGAATTGTGATTTTCACCAGGGTAATACTGAGAGTATTTAATACGTTTTTGACCTTGTTCAAGAAAGAATTTCCGAATTGTAGTATTTTTTAACACTTTCGCAAAAGTAAGGATAAATTTAGCTTAATTCGGGCACACAGACACGCTCACAAAACACTTGTCTCTTCAGTGTATCATGATAAGTTTAGCCGCCCATGGAATGGGTGGAGTCGTGGAACAGAAAACTCCGGAAGGGAAGCCTTCTATTGCGGAGAGAAGTTAACTGAACACTGAAGAATGATACGGATTTAATGACTTTTCCAGTGGAATGCACTTCAGTGGAATTTCAAGTGCACGAAGCAAGTAATTCAAGATATTTAACATTTTACTCTTGTGAAGAGAGGAAAATGCGAGATCTTGCAACTATAAGTATACCGATGTAATTTATGTTTCTTACCTTTTATTGAAGTGATTCAAATATTATGTTCTACATAAAAACCAAGAAAAAATATATTGTTTCCACGATGACATGTTATTTATTTTTTTATAAATATTTGAGTTAGAGGTCGGCGACGTACGGACTCTATATTACCTACATTATTATTAGACCGATCTCAGGTCTGTTCCAGTTTACATAACATTGTGATCACAATTCAAGTCAATTCATCACAATTTTCTGCGAATTGTTCAAAAGCTGAAATGGAGTCTTTTCTCATCTCTCTTCTCTGGTACAGGATCTATTTTCGCTAGTTAAAAAGCGTTCCCTAAATAAAATCGATTTCCGTAAAACGTATGTAGATAAGCAACTTTCACTTTTACAAAATACCAATATTGAATGTTATGCAATTAAATAAGAAAAGACTTCAACCTACCCTTGGTCATAGAGCAATGCACGCCCCTGCCATAAATGTATATCTAACAGTTTATAGCAGACACGTGTTTTGAAAAACGTATTTACAAGAATTCTTCCTTGTGTTATATGTCACTCGACAATTTCAGTACTCATCTAATTAATTCAACACCTGACGGTTTGTCATACCTGGAACAATGTACAATGGTTTATTCCGTCATAGATTTGCTAACACGCCGTTCATTAAGGTACTAGAATTAATTCATTTCTTGTCGAGGCACAAAATTACGACACTTTCCGAGAATTGGTGTTCCATTTAATCTCATTCTATTGAAATTTTCAACAAGTATCTAAGTAACTTCATTTTGTTGCTTTTGGGCACTGACGTTAGAATTACGTAGACATGCCCAATGCAAAATCTACTCGCACCATTTTGACCTGGAGGTAAAGGTCACGTGACGTCTATTTTGGCACCAGCCCGGGTCGCGCATTTTTTTGATAAACCCCGCTATCATTTGCACGCCGACTGCCGTCTAATGATCATCGGAAGATTTTACGAAATAACGCATTCTTGTGCATTGAAATAGTGTCAACATAGTAAGAATAATTACCTTCCACAAGAAGTCATTATTTCATATGAAACGCAAACAATGCATTTTCCTAAGAAAAATGTACTGTCGTCATCTTGTTCAAAGGTCGACAATCTACAGCTTTTCGAGTCACTTCCCACCTTATTTTTAAGTGCAGGAAAGCGTTGGAAATTTTAATGTTAAACTATTTAAATGCTCGCCAATGAATTTTTTCGCTTACGTGTAAGGCAGTTCATATTTACACTGATCCCTTTTTTTTTACTTTTACCTAAAACAACGGTACATACTCGTATATGTTTGAATTAATTTGTAAGTTTGAATGTGAATACTGCATAAGAGTATAAACTGCCGTGAGCAATAAGGAACTCCAGTCCAATTTTTTATCAATAATGATATTTAATCTTAAATACCAGTATATCGAACGTGGATATGATAAATAAACTCAAGCCTTTCAAAAACGTAAACAAAAATAACAACACGTCAGTTGAACGACCTCTGAAATAAAAAAAGTTGTCAAAACAACACGTGCAAATAACCAAGTCACGATTTCACAACCAAATTCAATACTAAGCGAGCCAAAGGCCTATATTTCATCATAAACAAGTCAAAATTACACCACAAAATGCAATGATTTCATAACACCTGCAAATAACGTTGCCGGCGCCTATTAAAAACTGTACGCACATAGGCACGCGCCGCTATTCCTGCTCACGACTCCGACCAAGTAACATCTCCACTGTAACGCTGCTCCACGGTAAAAATGGACAATCATAATTTATCTTCAATCTACCCAGACCTACTCTCCTCACCAAGTGAGAGATCTCCACTCTACCCGAACTGCTCTTTTCATCAAGTGAGAGATCTTCACTCCACGAGCTTTCCGCAACTGGTCCGACCCTAAAAGCCGTCCTCGGATATGCTGCAACCTGAACCCGACGGCCACCCAGCCTACCCACGAGCTTGCAGCAACCGGTCAGACCCTAATGCCGTCCCCGGATATGCTGCAACCTAAGCCCGACGGCCACCCAGCCTACCCACGAGCTTGAAGCAACCGGTCCGACCCTAATGCCGTCCCCGGATATGCCACAACCTGAGCCCGACAGCCACCCAGCCTACTCACGAGTTGCCGCAACCGGTCCGACCCTAAAAGCCGTCCCCAGATATGCTGCAACATGAGCCCGACAGCCACCCAGCCTACCCACGAGCTTGCCGCAACCGGTTCGACCCTAAAAGCTGTCCCCGGATTTGCTGCAACCTGAGCCCGACAGCCACCCAGCCTACCAACGAGCTTGCAGCAACCGGTCCGACCCTAATGCCGTCCCCGGATATGCCACAACCTGAGCCCGACAGCCACCCAGCCTACTTACGAGCTTGCAGCGACCGGTCCGACCCTAAAGCCGTCCCCGAATACGTAGCAAACCTCGCTCAAGCGATCGATCATTCTGGCCGGTGCTACAAATCAAGTACGCTCCGGGCGGCGACATCCCCACTTGGAAAATACCAAACACCTTTCTCAGTAGAACTAACGAATCACAATAGTGATGCGTTCCTGTATGCCGGTGCCTAAATATTTACAGTCCCTTGTGCGGGCCTACACGTCTCGTACAACCAGAATATTTCTTTTTTTTTCTAAAGTTAGTTTTAACAGGTACAACAATTTTATAAAATTATATTTAAATATATAAATATAATTTTATAAAAGGTTTTTGTTTTAAGCCACTTTATTTTTATACATATTTATACATTCGACCGGTTCGTGCTGTCTCTTTTCCTCACTTTCTTTGTCTCCATTATGATATCTCTGTATTTTAATTTTAGTTTATATGTGTACATTCCTGAAGAAGGTTGAGTTCAACCGAAACCGGTGGAATGCATAAATATGTATAAAAATAAAGTGGCTTAAAACAAAAACATTTTTTATTTAAATTATAATGTTGACATGATGGGGTCATTGGGGTTCAGTAGAAAACAGGTAACTTCGTTGAGTGTCAAGTATTTTATTAATTCACAATGTAAAATACATTCTTAACTGGTAGGTATTGTGGGTGTCACTTAATTACACGAACTGTTTTTACGGGTAATCTGCACACGGTCCAGTGGGAAGATTACCAGTCGTCTCGATGTTAGTGTTGGAAGCCTCAGAGAGCAGGTGGTACTTCCGGTAGGGGGAGGTTTTGGTGCCGGGCGGACACGCGTTTCGGCTTTCGCTTGACGACCGGTTTCAGACGGTTCAAGAGGATGATCAGCAGGATGCCAGTGGCGCTCGAATGCTGTCCGGTGGTGATTCCTGCGGTGGTGGATATGTGCCTTGATGGGATCACGGCGCTGGAGGGCAGGAGTAGAAGGGCACTCGACTGCACTTGAACGGTGGGCGTTGGGGTTCGGCGGTTCCTGCCGAGTTTTCCCGCAGCATCTCAGGCTGGGGATGCAAGTGGCCTGCTTGCTTTGTAGGAGACGGGAGTCTCGACTACGACCACTGGCCGGACGGTCTCTACTGACTCGTCTCTGTCCACTACTGACCTTGCTTCGGCCAAAGTCCCCCTTTTTAATCATATCCGAACTCTTCTTCGGGTTCCTTCGTGAACTCCGAACTGTGGCTCGGTGGCTTTTAATTAGTTCGCTGTTAATCCCCTTAACTGCTGGCTCCTTCTGGCGACTGCAAAATTCCCGGAATTTAAAGCCGGGCGTTTGTACATTAGCTTCAGGTAGACAGACCTCGGGTACCGTACTATGGATTAGAATAAATCGGTGTTTCCCGCACTTATGGCTTGTATCAATGTTAAGCCACAGAGTGATTGCTTCCTTCGATAAACAATTTTAAAAGTTAAAATTTTTCAAAGGCCCCTAAAACGCTCCATATTTATGGCCGGTCGGTTTTGAGGTTAGAATATCAAATGTCAAAACAAGGATGAGCTTTACCGTACATAATTTAATTTAATAGTATACCATAACTAAGCATGAGTAATGAGTATACATTACATATACATTATGTACCTTTTTAGAAACTTGAACTCAAAGAACAATAATAGTATTGAGCATTAATATTATCAGAATATCCGTATTGATAATTGGATTGCTCATGAATACTCTAATTTATCTTACTAATATTTTTTCTTTTTATACTGAACCACAATTGTGGAGCTTAAAGTCACCCAAATTAAGTTTAAATATCGCCAAAACTAAAAAAGAATACAAAACGGAATCGAAAAAATAATGTTCATGCTAATCCAAAAACAGAATGCGCACTTGACGTCAGATGTTCCAAATGCAATGGTATCAACATAAGACGGTGTTTCAACGAGACGATTTTTTATTCACTTTTAAATAACGATTTATAAATTATACGTATAATTATATATAAAATAATTATATATGAAAGTTATATATTCAGAATCGGCGTTTGCTGTCTAATCTAATCTATGTATTTACAGCCATTATATTTTTCACTGGAGTTCCTTATTTATATGTACCAGAGAAATAAGATAAAAAAAAAAACTGGCCGTGAGATAAGCCTGATTCCCATTTTGATCCAAAAATTTCTGTATAAATGCTTTATACTTTGGACATTATGGGTAATAGGGTAGTTACATTGTAATAAGGTGACCCGCAATAAATCTGTTATTTAGAATTTTCTGTGTGGGTTTTAAAATAGATGGGCTTATGGCATAAGGGAAAAATTAGACCTTAACAAACAAAAATTATAAACGAGCAATATTTAAAAAAAATTTTTTTAACGAAAATCAAATTTAATTATGTTATTATTATGTTTTGCAAAGTTTTTAGTTTTTTTTATTTTTTATTATTTTGACAGCTGTTTTGGAGTTAGATATTTTCAAACTGTGGTTAGGTCACGTTAAGACGAATTATTTAAATGATTCTATTATAAAAAAAAAATCGATATCAACACTAATAAATATCTAAAATACTTAATACGAATTAAACACAAAAACAATTGATGTAATAGTAATAAAGTAAACCGTTATGTAATCATTACTACGGCGACATATTTGTAATATTCCTGACGAGGGAAGGGTTCTTCCGAAACCGGCGAAGATTATTATATTAAATTGAAGTGGTTCAAAACAAATTCATTCGTTTATATTACGAATTAAAATAATGCTAATGTTAGGTTAGGTTAGGTTAGGTTAAGTTGACAGTACAACGGGAAAATATTTTTTTTTCATTGCTGAAACGTTGCGCGTTTCCTTCAGTCTTCTTCTATATCGTACTAGCTGAAGTACCCAGCATTGCCCGGGGTTCAGAGTAAAGTTTAAAATCCCTAACCCTACCCTTTCCCTCACCCCAACCTCTACTCCTACTCCCTACCCCTACCCAGTAATTGTCCTCTTATTTTGAATGTCAAGTGTGCAAAATTTCATCAAAAAATACCGAAACTTTGGCTTTAAGAGTGGAAAAGGGGGATGGGGGTGGTTTTTCGAAATCTCATGTAGACAGTGACTTTCCTCTTGTTTTGTAGGTCAAGTGTGCAAAATTTGACTAAGCTCGGAATAAAACTGTAGATTTGTATACAAAACAAACACACACTGGCCGCTCTGGACATTCCTAGTTATAGGATAGAAGATGTACATTTTTAATGTACATTAAAAAAACGCTTTTCCATATACCTCCAGTTTACAAAAAGAAAAAAAAATAACGGATTGTCTTGGAAAATAAATCTATAACTAACAAATCGAAAGAAAATTAATTTATATAAGACCTATCGACTCCTAGGCCCCAGACAGGCTAATGAAATTCTGTATTTTAAAATGTTTGATCTTTTGGAGATTTTCTAAAGAAAGACACATGGTTTAAAATCCCAATAAAACGGCTCGATTGGTCATAAAATATGGCCAAGGCATGAATAGTATTCCTGCAGCTACCCTGAACGGTGTGATCCTGAAGGTGACTGAAGGAACCAAATACCTAGGGCACATAATCACCAGTTCTCTGATGGATGATGACGGTATTGATAGGCAAAGATGAGCTCTCAGCGTAATATTGAACATGCTCAGTAGAAGATTTCGTCTTTGTAGTACCGCTGTGAAAAGGACTCTCTTCCTTGTCTTAAGCGCAACGTTGTACACGTGCAAACTCTGAGCAAACTATAAAAAGAGCAGTATGGAAAGGCTTCGTGCACAGGATAAAAAAAAATCCGCAAAATGTTTGGCCTCCCCAGATACTGCAGCGCTTCCAGTATGTTCACGGAGGAGCGAGTTTCCGGTTTTGCAGCCCTTATAAGATAGCTCTGGGAATATCTTTATCATGGAGGCCAGCCTCAGTCTAGCCTCCAGCATCGACGCATACTGGAGAAAGATATTGGCCCCTCACAATATAAATGTCGCAGCACTTTAAAGGCTTTATTGTCATATTTTCAACGACAGCTTTTGTACATATTTTGTTTATTTTTATAACTATTGTATGTATACTTTGTATGGGATGTGTGGGACTGCACTAACCTCCCTACGTACCAGAATAAACATTTATTATTATTCCAGAAGCAGTGAGGAAAAATAGAGATAACTTGAACACGCCCATAGCACACTTCTATCGGTGAATCGAATAGAAAGAGATTGAGCCCAATGTACCACTGGTCATTGAAGACCTAGCTAGGGGCTTCTGTACCGATAATCCGGGGACCCGGAGAGGAGTTCCGCAGAGCCGAGAAATTAATTTCGACTCCAAACAAATACAATGTATCTAAGTCAACGAGCGAGAAAATTGCAAAGGGGATAGAAGTACGGGAGTTCCGAGAGGAGGTGGGAGCTGGAGATATAGGATGTTCCGTAAAGCTGTATTTTTATCCAGAAATGTCAAATAGGTCGATTTCACGTAGCACGTGTATCGACGCGGAAGCAAAGGCTATAAAACGATACAATGTTATGAGAAACTTACGTGGAATTTATTAATTCTTGCAATCCACAATGTAGTGCTGATATCAACCCTGATGGATGACAGTGAGGCATGGAACAGGAAAATGAAGAATGAAAGTAGACTGAATTCAGTAGAAATGAGATCTCTGAGGCGAATGTGTGTAAAACCATGTGCGATCGTGTGAAAAATGTTGTGATTTATAAAGAATGCAAGGCAGATTTAAGCGTAATGAGTAAGATTAAGAAAGGGACGCTTAGATGGTTTGGGCATGTAGAGCGAATGAACGAAGAAAGGAGTGTAAGGAGAACATATGACTCGAATGCGAATGAAAGAAGAAGCCGGGGACGTCCGAGAAAGACCTGGCACGTTCAGGTGAATCAAATACTTGATGAAAAGTGGGTATATGGTTATGACATCGAAATCAAGGCACAATCATCCCATTGGAAGCGGCCAGAAGAGCCAAGACTGAAGTTCGATCAAATGTGAAGGTTTTGCTCACTGTTTTCTTCGATTACAATGGCGTGGTGCATCATGACTCCTTGCCAACAGGTCGTACGGTTAATAAGAAATACTCGTACTACAAGGAAGTTATGCAACGTTTGCGTGAAGCAATACGGCTCAAACGATCGGAATTGTGGAAAAACAAATCATGGATTTTGCATCACGATAATGCACGAGCTCACACATCAATGCTTGTTCGTGATTATTTGGCCAAAAACAACACCGTAATCATGCCTCAATCACCGAATTTGCCAGATTTGGCTCCCTGCGACTTTTTTCTATTCCCGAAACTGAAGAGACCAAAGAAAGGAAAGCGTTTTGCCACAATTGATGAGATAAAGTCAGAATCGAAGAACGAGCTGATGGCCAAACCGAAAAGCGCATTCCAGAAGTGCTTCGAGGATTGGAAGAAGCGCTGGCATAAGTGCATTATATCTGAGGGGGATTACTTTGAAGGGAAGAAAATGGATATTGATGAATAAATATATACTTTTCGAAAAAATTCTAAATTCATCTTTTCTTTTGAACACACCACGTAGATACTACTCTTTTTTTAATAAAAATAGTAATAGCCTGATCTACATGATACACAAGTGCGTAATATATAATATGAGTGCATGACATTGTAAAAAAAAAGGAATCTGTTTTTATATTTCGGATGATGAAAAAATGTATGAAATTGCATAACACATAATATAGTATATGATACATAGAAAGAAAAAAGAGGGATAAGATTATAGATAAGTACAAAGATAATACATATAAGAAATTAATAATTAAATAATAGCTCTTATGCGATGCTCTTATAATTGTTGCAACATAAAAATATCGTTCAGGTATCTTTTAAACATGGGTAAACTTATATTAAATATATCTATAGCACAGGTGAATTTATTTCCAAGTATATGTAGACGAGAAATGGGTGCATGCATTTGGTAGTTAGTCCCAGAATTATTGTTACAGAATAACATATTTTGCCGAGTTTGTCGATGAGTATTAACTATTGTTTATTTTATTTATTTTTAATGTATTATATTGGGAACATTTGTATTTGCAAAACATAGTAATTAATCATCAATTAAGGTCCATGTAAGTTGAAGTTGCATTATGTTTGCCTGGTCGATATTAATTCCTGTTCTAAGGAATTACATATGTGATGGGTATCAAAGTATCGACTTGTGGTGTGACATTATTTTTAATTAATTGTTGAAGCTCTTTTCGGTGGGTTCCGAAATTGTACTGAAAAAAAAAACTTACGATACAGACCAAAGAAAAAAAAAACAAACGAAAATTATGTACTATTAAAAAAAATAAAAGTTAAGTAATATTTTTAAACAGGTTCTCGGAATCTTTCCAGGAAAATGAGCCATTTGGTAATATTTTTGCCGAAGTATGGCAATTCGCAGTTTTTAATCTCGGGGGAGATATTATTGTAGATTTTTGGTACATTGTGGTAGCACTCACTGGGATTGTCAAATCATTTCTAGTGTGGCTTCTGATTTGATTCGTGTGTTTGATTTTACTAAAATATTCTTTTTTTTTTTACATTTGTGATGATTTTTGTGTATGAAACTTTGTCGCGTATCCAGGCCATTAAAATCTTTATTCAAGAACATTATTGAATATTGCATATTTATGATTCTTTCGTAGTTCGTACAGAGTGAATCAATTTTAAAGTTTCACGCCGCCCCCGCACAGTTATTAAACTGAACAAATAACCTATTTTATCTGTACCATGTAAACTATTGAGAGAATTGTCAATTTTAATTACAACTGTATTCAATACCTGACTGCAATTTATTTAAACTCGCTCAGATACCTGTATTTGTAGTAGTAAGTATGAAAATCACCCCTATATATAATATATTCGAGAGCGAGTAAAATGCGTGGGGGAAATGTAAAATGTCACAATCAGGCTTTGGGGTTATCGGCATTATTGCGGGGATTGAACGAGCCATCCGTCAGGGGTGGTTACCACCACACCATTCAGTCTAACCACTCTCCTACCCAACCACCCACAGATAATAATATACTCTACCGACAACTGATCAAAGTAAATTTCGACATAATCACAATTTACCTAATAATTCTAAATTCGAACTTGTTCCTGATATTAAATATCAATTATTCCGAGACTTTATTAATTTCCAATAAGGAACTCAAAACTTAAATCTTAAAGGTCGGTCGGTTTTGATTAGTTTTGAGGTTAGAATGTCAAATGTCAAAATAAGGATGAGCTTTACCATACATAATTTTATTTTCTATTCATAGTAAAACTAAACATAAGTAATAAAATTATGTACCTTTTTAGATACTTTAACTCGAAGAATAATAATAGTATTGAGCAGTAATATTATCATAATATCCGCATTGATAATTGGTTTGATCGTGAATACTCCAATTTCTGTCATTAATAATAGTTTTTTTTTATAATGTACAACTATTATAGAGCTTAAAGTCACCCAAATTAAGTTTAAATTTCGCCAAAACTAAAAAAAATACATAACAAAAGCGAAAATAATTTTTTTCATACTTATCCAAAAACAGAATGCCCAAGTGACGTCAGATGTTCCAAATACAATGGTACCAAAATAACAAGGTAAAATAATAATATCTTTATTGTAATTAAATTTAACTATAACTAAAAGACATGTATTATATAATAATGTGAGTGTACAGTGGTTTATAAAGTAAAATAGAAAATAATATAATAACAGTTATAGTTGAAGTTTCACATAACCCGTCTCACTAGGCTAGACTGTGTTGAGGCAGTTATTTTGCAAATTATTTTATAATTTTAAAATACCTATAAATATACACTTATATAAGACACGCTTTGTAAATCGTTGAATCAATAATTTCGAATTTGGGTGAGTGCACCGGTAAATGCCCTAACATTACTTTTATTCCAATTCCTTACATTCTGTTTGAATATTTTTTGTGAATCACATTTTGTTATGCTAACTGGAAGAATGTTGTAAATTGTTATCACAAGGTACCTAAAATTCTTTGGCCCAAAAGTAGTATGAATTACAGGAATTTGGAGTAAATCTTTGTTGGCATTTCTAGTAATAAGAGTGTTTACTCTTTTTTCATAGTATTTACTTTTGTTTGAATAAAGATGAGTGAGGATTGTTTTAGCATAAATCTGCCGAACGTCAAATACTCTCATTATATTAAAGATTAAGTTAGAGTCTGTAATTAGAGGGTAGCTGAAGAATTATTTTATAATCGTTTTCTGTGCCTTTGTGATTGGGTCTAGTGCGGATGGTACCGAAAGCTCCCACGCTATGATACCATACTCAGTAATAAGATTGACAGAAAGAAAAATAGAAGTCATTTTCAAGTGTTGTAAGCCGAGAAAGTTTCGTATGATTCTGAGAAAAGTGCATGGTTTTTTAAATTTTATTTTCGATGATTTGCGAATGAAGATTTTATTTGAGGTGTGAATCCAATGGTGAGGCCGAGGTACCTCATCTGATTAGTGTGCGCAATGTAGGGGCATTGACAATATTCATTGGGATTCGTACATACAAGTATGTATTTTTAATAGAGAGAAATCATGTTGACATGTAATATTTGCTTGATGTGACATATTTAGTTTTCGGTGTTCCAGTGTGAGCGTATGTCTATCCAACTATGTTTTAACTATTCTTATATCCGTTTCAGCTTTGTTGAAAACATTTGTAAGTGTCAGCTTCAGGTGTTTTGATGACACGATTATTTATTCACTTTAAATAACGGAGATTTATAAATTCTACCTATAATTATATATAATACAAAGTTATATATATTCAGAATCCGCGTTTGCTGATCTATATACATGTATTTTTAAAGCCATTATCTTTTCACTGGGTTCCTTTACTGTCCAATTTTTGTGAAAAAATCATTCAAGTGCTCTTTACGAGGATAGATAATAATTGTAAACTATTGTTTTAAATTACACTTTACTATTGGTTAAATTGTTCTTTACGAGGAAAAGAATAATTAATAAACTTTTACTTAAATTACACTTTCTATTGGTTAAATTGCTCTTTACGAGGGATAGAGAGAATAATTGTAAACTATTACTTAAATTACACTTTACTATTGGTTAAATTAATTAATTAAAAAATAGAATAATTGAAAACTATTGCTTAAATTACACTTTAAGCTAAATACGACTTAGATTGATTGATCCACAAAAACATAAAAGAGAATTGTACTTAGTTTTTAATGCGTAAAATGGAAAAATATTTTTTTTTTTCAAAAGGAAAAGCCGATAACATCGGTGAAATATAATTAAATTAATTTATAAAAGCAACATTAAAAAATATTGTAAAGTTGTGAATTCTTCCTTGTTCTTGTTTGGTTGCCATAATGTATTTGTGAAAGTAATGCCTTGCGATGACTATTACTATCACTAAAAATAGAAACATTCATTAGAAAATTTTATTTCATTCCAAACATTCATTTTTTTTAAATATATCTAAATAATAAATTCCCGTCTCAGAACAGACGTCGTCTAGTGAGACGGGTAAAGTACATGTAAATGTATAATTTTATGCCAATAAACGCCCGGGTTGCCGGCAATGAAATGAAATGAATGAAAAAATCAAGTTCTTAAGTAGGTGACCTTCTTCTTTTGAATATGGGCTAACCTGCATACAACATGGCGGGTTCAATGTTTTTAATACTAATTTTAAAACGTTATAGCAACAGTTTTACATATTGAATTTCATTCAAACTACTTTCTAAACCTTCCTGGTACTAATAAGAACAAACTGTTCTATTTTCAGGGAGACCGGTGAATTCATTATCGAGAAAATCGAGGACAGAGATTCCGAAAAATATACATTTTTATATATAGTGATATATATTATATATTATTCATACAAAAGGACTGTCTGGAGATGGGTAGATCTGTGCACTAAGCAGTTCGTGGTTTAATCATTGGGAGTTCAATATTAAAGCTATTTAAAAAAGGAAAGATTTTTTTATTTTTATTTAATAATATTATTATTAAATTCTGCAAGTATTTTTAGTATTTTACTACACAATGTGGATTAACCGCAGTTCGAAAGTGGCCTTAAACGCCGAAACAGCTGTCACAATAATAAAAAAACTGAAAATTCTTGCGGAACTTAATAATAACATTATTAAATTTGATTCACATTAAACTTAAAAAAAAATAATTAATTGGAGTTCTACGAATTAAACACAAAAACAATTAATAATTAATAAGGAAAGAAAAAAACCTTTACATAGGTTCAGTTTTGGAATAACTTATTGAAGCTTATAAACCTCACTGTGATATATTTTTAATCATGGAAGATAATATTAACAACTCTTAAAATGAAACATGAAACCGAAAATACATAGAAAAGATAGTGTTTTCTTTTCTATGTCTTCGGTTTTATTTTGATAGTTGTTAACATTATCTTCAATTATATATAATTATATATAATATAAAGGTTTTTAATCACAAAAAAGTCTCAATAAAATGGAATTCCACCATGTCAAAATTAAAATACTAAATAAAAACTTTTTAATAATGAAACAATATTAACAGTATATTCACAAAAACGAAACGAAAAAAAAATTATAAATGAGCACCGGAATAGCGAATTTTGGCTGACATGATGTTCGAAATCATATGTTGTATGAAATATCCCATAGATTTTTTAGCTTTCGGGATTCGCACATAAGTGATTCTTGTTCGCCGTAGTTTTTCTTTGGGAGTTCACTGCACAACTGCGCATTAGAGAAAACCGCAATTGGATCTGAGTATTGGCGTTAAGGGGGTAGCAGAGGTGAATTTTAAATATTTTTGCGATTTGTGATTTTACATCGGCGATTCTTTTACGTGAATTTTGTGGTTCCAATTATGAAATTAATGTAAACTATCGAAATATCGAGTAACCTTAATCGCGTAAAAGTATTGCCCGATATACCATTTTTTAGATTCTGAAATTGTTTGGTTCCTACCTTAATTGCTATTTATCCAATCCTTAACTGTGCCAAACCAAACACATCGTTTTGAAAAATGCAACACAGTGATCTGAAAGTAATTATTTGGAGAGCTCTTTTGTTCAGAGAAGAAAAAAACTACTTTCGAGGAGCATGTTCGGTCTCTACATAATTCAGTAAGTGTTTGGTTATCCTAGCTCCCTTTAAACCTTAAAACTGTCTCTTATTACAATCGACCAAAACCGTAATAATTATTGTCGTTGTTATTTACAGCCCACAACAATTTTCCAAGCGAAACCCCACAATTTCGTTTGGGTTCGTTCGCTTGTATAATTTGTATAATCAACAAAAAAAAATATTTTTTTTACTTTTAACAAAAATACGTTTTTGTAATCGGTTTCTTTGATTTAGTATTTCTAATTCATATTTGCTGAATAACTCGTTCACAGAGAAAAACCAAATAAATATTTTTCTTCGAAAAGATTATTGACGTCTTTTGGAATTTGTTTTATTGGGAGACCTTAACTTATCCCCGAATTAGAATGTTATTTTCACATGTGTTTAGTGAATTAATAAATGACCAATAATCGGTTGATATTTATTCTATTGAAAATACATTAATGAAGCTTCAGTGTACATATTGATGTCATTAATTAAACCGACGAGTAAATTAATGACTTATTCAGATGTTCTGGCAATGACGGCTGCGATTGGTAGGCATACATTGATAAAATCCTTTTGTTTGTATAATTCAAACGTGATTTCATCAATTGGGGTCGCATTTTAACGTGAATATCGATTTATCTTGTCAAAGTCATGATCACGGTCGATCCCGTTGAATAAATAAGGAACTCCTGTCCATGGAAAAAAACAGTGTTGACCTTCTAGTAATATCAGTATTTTTTAAAATTACTTAAATTAATTCTCAAAGTTATGTTTTTTTTTAAATATATACATATCAATACGGTCCGAATTCCAGCGGCAACGAGCGGTGACCGTATGACGTCACACGAGCGTCATACGGTCACACAGGATGAATTTAAACAGAAAGAATTTAGGCGCCAACAATCGCGTGACGTCATGGAATGTAATGATATGGTTTTTTATTCGCTTTTAAAAAACGATTTATGAATTCTACGTATATATATAATAAAACGTATATATTCAGAATTGGGGTTTGTTGACACATTTGAATATAAACATAGTTTTCAAGCCATAATATTTTTCACTGGAGTTGCTTATTCGTCGTCCTTTTAATGCAGCATTACCGATGCCATCAATTGCTGATGGGAATTGATCAGGTCCGCTGTGCGACATTTTAGGTACACGGTTCCCAAACCTACATCCTCTAATCTCTTTTTAATTCTTTCATTTTAGTTGTAGGTACTAAATTTGTTGTTTTAAATGTAGTATAGGTCTTTGAATTCTACTTGTTCCCGTATATCTTGTGCTGTTGAACAAATTTCATGTTTTCATATCGCACAAGATACCCAACCGTCCGGAGTCCACGAGACTTTGGCATCACCAATTGTAGTTGGGAGGATTAAGGGGTTGAGAGCTAAAGCTATTTCTAGCAACGATCCTGAATGGGGCTCTTTCACTATGGCGATACTGAGAGTACTGTTGTACCTTTTTTTTAAGCTTGTGTTTTGTAAATCTCGCAATATCGTAATTCTTTTTAGTCACTATTGTTAAGTATTCTTCTCACTGTTGTAAAACTTTAAAGAACATTATATCTAGGATATTATCTAGAAAACCCATAAAATGTATTTATCACACAAGACAATGTCTAAATGTATATCCATGTTAGTTTGTGGACTATTAGAAACAGTAAAAAATAAAGCTTAAAACAAGTTTGTTTTCCTAAAGTTTTCCTAAACTTTCGCGTTCTGTGGTTTTCCAATAAAAATAATCAACACGATTACATACCCTTTCCATAATCTCCATAAACCCTGGTCTAATCGCCACCCGCAGCTATTGCCTTCTGAACCAACAACCTGAACGACAAGTGTGCCCGTTTGGCGTAATACTCGAATCCCAGATAAAATTCTGCTCTGTTCTGAACAAATCACAAATAATCCAGCCGACTGTTTTAACCAACAGAGTGCTCCCTTTAAAGTGTTTGTTTTGTCCTCTAATCTCTGATTGAACAATACAAATTGGAAAAATTGAATTAAAAATTACTTTTTAATCACCGCTTTATTTATGTATACATATCAACATTTTTCGAAAGCGAAACTGTCCTCATCAGGAATATGCAGTACAATAAATAATAATAATGTCAAGTATAGACAAATGATAAACATATATTACAATAATGTAAGAATAGACAAATTATAAACATAAACAAAAATTGATTAAAGTAGGTAATTAATCAAAAATTATTATGAAACATTTTTACTCGTGGCGTGCATTGCTCTATGACTAAAGGAAGGCCGTGTATGGTGCTATAACATTGGGTATGAATCTTCCGCTGTCTGTTGTGTCCAACTGAATAAATGAGCGTCCTTACCAAAGTCATGATCAAATTTACCACATTTAAAAAAAATCTCTAATTTTGCAACTGTTAATACACGATGGAATTCCATTGTAATGATTAAATTAAATACACTTTTTTAACTTTATTCCACTTTTATTTTTGACCGTGACCGGTTTCAGGCTGTGTCAGCTATCTTCAGACTGGCACAATTAATGCTTAAACTATGGTTTATATACAATTATGGGTGTCAGAGGTAACCAGGGACAAATGATTTTTTTAACCAGATTCATATATAAAGTAATATTATGAATACATTTAAAAATACCAAATAAGTCAAGTTTTGTAAAATCATGCTATAACAATTCTGAAGAATATAATCTAAATAAAATCATGGTTCAACACCCAATATTGTACATAAACCATAGTTTAAGCATTAATTAATTAATTATACAAATTAAAAAATAAAAGTGGAATAAAAATAAAGTATCTTATTTAATCGTATTTAAAAATACAATAATTGTTGTTTGTTTTTCTTAGGATATGCACAGCTTTTCAGTCGTTATGGAGTGCACACCACTGCCTTACCATACATATTAAAGGGATTCAGGAGAAGCTCATACGAATAGTAATTGTAATGAGAAATAAAGTAGTAATTGTTTGAATGATTTTATGGCCATATTGTATTCCGTTCCACGCATTTAAATACGCTTTATTATATACTAGCTGATGTGTACCCGGCCTTACTCGGGTTTATATAAAGTTATGATGTTGTTAATTATTGCTTGTCATTAGGGTGCCATAATTAATTTGACAGTGAAAGTAACTATCTCCAAATAAAGAAACATTCATTTGAATATTTTATTTCATTCCAAACGTTTATTTTTTCAAAATATATCTAAATCCTAAAGTTCTTAAATAGGTATCTATTCGTATTTTCCATTTTGACATCGAGGACAAAGAAACAAACAAACTTACATTGATTTTATACATAGATAATTTTACGTAGAGTTTACAAATCGTTATTTAAAAGTGAATAAATAATCATCTCATCAAAACACCTTGTTATATTGGTACCATTGTATTTGGAACATCTGACGTCACGTGTGTATTCTGTTTTTGGATTAGTACGAAGATTTATGTTTTTCGATTTCGTTTTGTATTTTTTTTGGCTTTGGGATATTTAAACTTAATTTGGGTGACTAAAATTGTTGTTCAATATATATTTAAAATTTTTTTTTATTAATAACAGAAATTAGCGTATTCATGAGCAAACCAATTGTCAATATGGATATTTTGATAATGTTAATGGTCAATACTATTATTATTCGATGAGTTAATGCTTCTAAAATGGTACATAATGTTATTAGTAATGTTTAGTTATGGTTTACTATGAATCGAATATAATATTATGTACGGTAAAGCTCGTCCTTGTTTTGACATGTGAAATTTTAATCTCAGAACCGACCGGCAATAGATTTGGAGCAGTTGGCGGAGGTATGCCTTTGTGGCGGAGGTATGTTTTCAATATTCGCCTCTGTAGATAATTATTTGGTATGAATGGTACATACACTGTATTATTCCTTTATTTGTTCGTGAGACAAATGAAATATTTCATGGAGGCCATCTATTTTATCTATGTACCTACTGTGATGTGTTTTACACCTGTGTAACTATTGTAATTAACTAAATATGTAAATGCCCAAATAGGTCGTATATAATGTAATAAATAAATGAAGACAGAGTATTTTTATGAAGTGAATTAATACGCATAATTGGAAACAATTTTTTTTTTTTTTCTGTAGTCAAACAATTATTTCGTTCCTACTCCGCTTTAACGTGTGAAGGGCAAACAATTGTACGCATTACTAATATTAGAATCTTTTCCTTTCTTTATAAAATAAAGGTTTTTCTTGTCTTTAGAATTCAAATGAATATGTCGAATAAAAAAACACATGAAAAATAATATACACAAACGAAATTATTAAAATAGACATTTTTTATAAGAAGGCTTTATAACAATACAAGATAAAGAAAAACAAATTAACGGTTATTTTTTCGAAGAAGAATTCTTCTTCTAGAAGGTTTTCACTTTGTGATGTCATTATCTATTTTAATTAAAACAAAATAACTTTGTATACATCACTTTATTAATATACAATATTACTACATGTTTCGTGAGCGATGCTCACATCTTCAGGTATCAATGTATACTAAAGTTAACAATTAAAATATAGAACAGTTAGATTTAAGTGGGGAGGGGTGGTAGGGGAAAGACAAGTAATTAGGGAAATTACAATAGGAAATTACAATAATTTGGAAATTACAAAGATTTAAGTGGGGAGGGGTGGTAGGGGAAAGACAAATAATTAGGAAATTACAATCGTTAAAGTAAGGTGACAAAGGTATAATTAGGAAATTTTCAAGTTGTTGGAATGGTCATTAGAGTAGGAAGGCCTGTTAAGTATATATCAATTTTTAAATTATCGCTTTTTCTAATTTCTAGTATTTCTAAATTATTAATTTGTGTTGTTTTGTATCCCGTATGAAGTATTTTTAATCCTGTATCTATATCAAAAGTATGATCATTTTCTATTAAATGATCCGCAAATTCCGATTCACTGTTATTTTTTAATGCTCTAATATGTTCTTTAACTCTAATGTCAAAACTTCTGGTAGTTCTACCTATATAAAATGCATTACAGTCATAAAAAAAAAAAAAAATGGTCCTCCAAACTAGCGATCAAATTTATTGCGCAATCTATTATTCTATCGCAGATATAACTTATCAGTCGGAAACATATGTATGCTACCTAAAAAAAATGCTAATTTGTATTCGATATATATGTACACATTAATAAAGGTTTTAATTTTGTTTTTGTGTGTGTGCGTGTTTTTTTTTTAATTTCATTAATGGAGTATTGCTTTCCGCTTCTTTGTAATAAGAATTATTCAAACAATTTTAACAGATTTAGATGGTTGGGGCATGTAGAGCGAATGAACGAAGAAAGGAGTGTAAGGAGAATATAGGACGCGAATGCGAACGGAAGAAGAAGCCGGGGACCTCCGAGGAAGACATGACACAATCAAGTGAATCAAATACTTTAGTTGGGCCATGTCAGAAGTCGGAATAACAGAAGAGAATGTATGAATGTGTATGAAGCAAGAAGTTCTGTACAGAGCCAGCAAATACTTTAATAGTACACAACTGCTGACCTTCAACAAATTGCAAGTGCGTCCCACTGTAGAATTTAGCAGCCACCTCTGGATGGGAGCCCCGAAATATCTGAAAAAACTCTTCGTTCAGCGGTCCGTTTGATATATGCCTATCTTAACAAACGGATTGCAATATTTGGAGCACACACGTCAGGTGTGAATGCTATCCTTGTTTTACCGGTATTTTAATGGAAGATGCCCTCCAGACAGCATCCCCAAAGATGATATAGGGCCTTACGAAAATTATTTCCCTCAGGGCCTCCTGGGGGTGGAGTTATTGTAAAAAAATGTGTATGCCAAGATCGAGTTTTTTGGCGGTCCGTCCTCTCTGCCTACCCCTGTATGTAATATAAGTTAATCACCTCCGTTGGGTGCAACGGGAAAAACGCTAGGAACTTATGCTATTATAGTTATATTAACAAAATTTAAACAATTTGAAAAAGAAAGAGAATTCTACAAGAAAAAAATATTGGGTAGCGACCAAGGCTCGAACCCGGGACCGTTCCTCTCTCCGGGAGGGACGCACTAACTAATTGTGCCGCACTAATTTCAGTGGAGTTCGAAGACAATGCAGATGCAATGCAATGAAGATGGATGCCAATAATACGTCATAATTAAGTCAACTACTCTGAAATGATAATACCTCTAGCAGTTGGCATTTGATGACGACATAACGCCCTCTAGCAGCCAGAGTTAAAGATTTTTTTTTTTCATATATTTTACTAGGTTTTCTGTTTTATATATTCTTAATCTCTATATATACAAAAAAATGTTTGCCTGTGTGTCCGCGATTTTCTCGAAAATTGCTTGACCAGTTTCACTGAAAATGCTCAGTTAATTAGTATTAGTGCTAGGAAGGTTTAGAGAGTAGTTTGAATGAAATCCAATGTGTAAAACTGTTGCTATAACGTTTTAAAATTAGTATGAAAAACATTGAACCCACCATGTTGTATTGAGGTGAGTCGATGGATATACCACTCTGGTTAGCCACAGATTACATATTCAAAAGAAGAAGGTTTGTTTGGGTAGAATATTTTCAAAATGGAAAACTCAAGTAGGTACCTACTTAAGAACTTTTTTTTAGATATGTTTTGAAAAAATAACTGATTGAAATAAAATAAAATGTTTAAATGAATGTTTCTTTGTTTAGACAAGTAATAGTCGTCAGAAGGCATTAATTTTGAAAATGTTCACTAGTTCATTCTCATCTTGAATATGCCAGTGTCATTTGGTCTCTTTTCTATGTTGTTCATATTTATCAAATTAAATCTGTACAACATCGCTTCATACGTGGAATTGTATGGAGATTAGGACGAGAAGAAGGCGATTACCCTTAGTTGATATTGAACAAACCAAAAACATTTATATGTTAGAAAAGCTTAGGAAAGACTTTGATTTTATTTGCATTTTTCAAATAATTGATTGACTCACCTTCTTTGTTGCAACTCATCCAGTTCAACATTCCTAGTCGTAGACTAAGAAACAATGAATTGGTTTTCCTCAATAAACATTCTACTAATTATGAGTACCATTATCCACTGTCCAGAATGTCGAGCCTTGTTAACTCAAGTCAGGGTCTTGAAATTTTTGGTATCAGTCTGAATGATTTTTGTCGGGTTTTACGAAATTAGAACTTGAAGATTATCATTTAGAATGTCTAAAGTCATGGACTCTACTAAAACTATGTTCAGGCATTGACTTGAATCTTCTCTCAAATGTATATTTTTGTCCTCTTTTTGTCATTGCTTCATTCTTGTATTATGTATGTACTGTTCTTTTTCTGTAGCTCTTGTTTATGTTATTTCGTGTTATGTATTCTGTGTAATTGAACATGGGTCCGTAAATAAAAAAAAATCAAATAAAAAAATAAAAAAACTTAATTGCTGCCTCTCTTTAATATTTTATTACACTTTCTCTTTTTTTGTATTATCTTGTCCCATTTTTTTCTTTACGTATATATATGATAACTCTGTATTATTTTCTTTAGTTATTTTAATTGCCCTGATGAAGTTTGATCTAAGCGAAACCGGTTAGCGTAAAGATACCATAAATTAGTGGTTAATAACAAAGTGTTTGTTTTATTTAATATGATGTAACCACAAAGTAATTTCTTCTTATGAAAATACTAATATGTTTCTTTTGTCACCAATGTAGGATGTTACAAATATTCGGATTACTAATTAAGTCGACACAATACCCTAAAATATTGACTACACTACTCGTATATTAACTACGTGGTCAAAGAGCTGTGATATCCATCATCGTGATTCGGCTGACAGCTCGCTGATAATATTTCAGTGTTGCCAGCAGCTAAATGTGGCCAGTGTATAAATATGTTTTGTTCTTTTTATAGTGCTTGACTATAGCGTAAAATATCGCTTTGGCGAGAATCGACGCGAAGTCTTACAACTCAAAATCAAATAATGTCCTTTACTCCACGAGGCAGTCAGAATTGGTCTCTTCCACTTGCATGCACCGCTCACTTCGCACACGCCGATGGGTCCAACAGCAAGGGACTGACGCAAAGGCCCGTAATTTAATTTGACATGGAAAAGGTCAAAGCAGGTACCTACCAGCACACAAAGGGGTACATGCTTCACTTCAGAACCAAACGCGCTGTGGACATATAGGAAAATGGAGCAGTCATACCTGAAGCATGCCGGTATATTGTAATAACTTTATTACTTACGAACATTTGTTATCGGCTGACGTATTGCCCATCTCACTGGGTGTGAAACGCCTATGTTATAATAATAACAATGCTTACATATCTTCTTTTTTTATATAACAAAATAAGAAATAACGATATCCTCACTGGGATTTCATTTACAAAATATTAAATTACATTATATCATAATTTCTTCAAACGATTGGTATTCACTTTGTGGCGTCATTATTAATTAATATATTAACTAAAAAATATAGTTTGTTTACACCACTTTACAAATACACATGAACATCTACATGTTTCGACAGCAATGCTGTCATTATCAGAAATATATGAATACTAAAAAATAATTTCAAGTACAGACAAATGATAAAAATTAGAACACAATAATTAATGAATAAACAAATTATAAACATAAACAAATATTGATTAAAGTAGGTAAGTAATTAATCAAAAATTCTAATAAAAAAATAATTATAAATCTTTGAATAACAATTTTACATTAGAAATTAAAAAATAAATTATTATTATTATTAATATTAACATGAAAATAAATTCAAGAGATAGCTATTTAAAAAAACAAAAATTGATTATTTTTTAAATTTAATTCGCTATTAACGCTTTTCCTTATTTCTAAAATTTCTAATTTATCTAATTGTAAACCGGTTGTATTTGTATGTAAATTTTTTAAACCTTTATTTATATCAAATGAATTATTGCTTTCTAAAATATTATTTGCAAATTCAGAATAGCAGTTATTATTTAAACACCTCGGGTGTTCCTTAACTCTAATACTGAAATTTCTAGAAGTCTTTCCTATGTAAAAATAGTTGCAATCGTTACAAATTAATTTATATACCCCCGATTTATTTAAAATATTATCTTTATCTTTGTTATTAAAAATAGGATTTTTTAATTTATTATGAGTATATTATTTTATATTATTTATTTTGATGTATTATTATTAAAAAACAATATTTTTTCCACTGTTTACTAACATCAGTTACTTGTGGATATACTCGTACATAAGATTTAATACATTTTTTCTCAAACTTTTTTTTTAATATATTATTTATTAATTTAGTGGTATAACGGTTATTTATTGCAATCGATTTAATTATATTTAATTATTTGTCAAAATTATTTTTTGATAGAGGTACATTAACTAATCTACTAAGCACGGAATGAAAAGTTGATAATTTTTGAGCAAAAGGATGATTAGAAGTATTATGTATAACAATGTCTGTATAAGTATCTTTACGATATATATTAAATTCAAATTTATTTTTACAATAGAAATATATGAGTCTGAGAAATTAATGCTAAAATTTTGTCCTATTTCTATGGTGAATTTAATATTTTTATGGATTTTATTTAGGAAATTAAGGAAAATATTAAATTGTCTTCCAGTACCAGTCTATATACAAAAAACTTTATCTACATATCTTTTCCAAAAATAAACATATTTTAATAATAAAGCAGAACTACTAAAAATATTTTTCTCTAAATTGTTTAAAAATATATCGGCTACTAAAGGGCTAATACGAGAACCCATTGCTAAACCATCCTTTTGGTTAAAAATAATATTATCAAATTGAAAAAAGTTTTGTTTTAAAACAACATTTATTTGTCCAAATGTCATGCTCAAATGTTTGTAATGCTCCCTCAATCTCTATCTCTCCCCCCACTCTTCATTAACCTCCCACTGTGACACCTAATATGTGTGTCCTGCCATAATTTTGTAATATTGTTTAGTATATATTTTTCCCCGACGATGGAACGGTTGTTCCGAAACCGGTCGGCGTGAAAAATAAATGTGGTTAAAACAAAGATTGATTGTTTCATTTGATTATAATGGATAACCACAAAGTGATAGCTTCATACAATAGTATACAAAATCAAAGCTCAATTAATAAATAATTATATAAAATATTATAGAATTTTTACAATTAATTTGACTCACTTTATAAATTAAAGTAAGTGCGTTGAATTTAACTACTAAGAATTGTGTGATCTGAGATTCAGTCAAATATCTCAGTCCTAGATTATATTACTGAGAATTAAGATCTGCCCGATATAAATACAAATGCTCTTCTATCGATGTCAATGTTTTCATTGAGGATTTGTATTCGCTAAATACATTTTAATGAAGATCTTAGACAACCGAATTAGCAAATATAAATAGAAATTAAAACATGGAAATCGATAAACAAAACGTAGCTGTAAGGTGGCAGGGCTGGATTTTTCTATATACGAGTATTTATTTCATTACACGCTCATCTGGCATTTACATGGATTTCTATAAGTGCATAGGATTTTAAACCATTAATTTATTAGTAATTATATACTAAGTAATGAACAATTCTTATATATTAATTGATAAACTAAAGTTCTTTAAAACTTAAGACAAGATTTTTTGTGCATAGTGCAAAGGGTAACAATTATTATTTTTATAAACAATAATTATTATTCTAAAACACTCATCCAAATTGAAAAAACCTTCCGAGCAAAGATAAATGTCGCCGGCAGGACTCGAACCCGCACCCTTCTAATGTCCGGTCAGATGCTCTACCGTTGAGCTACGTCGGCTTATCGCAAACCCGCCAAGTTAATCAATATATACTAGTGTTTCATTCGATAATTACTGTTTTTTATTATATTTTTCACCTGTAAACAACCAACTTTAATAGTATGAGAAAGGCTTGTAACGGCTAAATCCCTCAAATAGATGGCGTCGAGACAAATTATGTCTACATTTTATTGGTGAAAAATTGCTTTTGACTTGTCAAATATTTATTAATTGATAAACTAAAGTTTTAAAACTAAGAGTCCTGCCGGCGACATTTATCTTTGCTCGGAAGGTTTTTTCAATTTGGATGAGTGTTTTAGATTAATAATTATTGTTTATAAAAATAATAATTCTTATATATGTTAGTTATATCGAAAATGTGTGTATATATGTTAGTTATATCGTTAATGTGTTATATCGTTAATGTGTGTATATATGTTAGTTATATCGTTAATGTGTGTATATATGTTAGACATATAGTTAATGCGTGATATATGTCGATGTACAGCTAAAACACTCAATGAAATCTTAGATTCCGTAAAACTTTTGTAAGAATTTGTTCGCTATCATTTTAACGCGTTACAGTTATAGCTCGATGATGAGTGCACGGCTTTAGAAGCTTTGTACAGTTTAATAAAATCATAACAAACTTATAAGTGCACTTAACCGCATTGAGGTGTCATGTTGCCTCGCAAGTAAAGCAACTTCCATAAACTGCAGAGTTATCAACTTCTCCACGTGTAATTATAATTTGAACGAAACTTCGACAATCTGAGAATACTAAGTATTATAGCACTAACTATTTCATCAAGAATGTCGTTGAAGGTGCGCTCTGAAATAATCCCAAAACTCCCGGTGGTTTATGTCAGAACTTGGCAGTGAAACTATACTTCATTAAATTGAGAGGAATTTGGTACGTTGACAATTTATTTCAAGTGATTTTAGAGAAATTTAGCAGAAAGTTTTGACGAATATTATGTGCAAGTAAAACTAAATCATTTTAAAATAATGAAGATACAGTCTCACATTTAATAGAAGATAAAACACGAGGGCGCTGCGGTAGTTTTAAAGGTTTTAAAGATATATTTAAGCAAGTTTCTTTAATAAAAATGTGGAAAGAGAAAAATATGAAAGAAAATCAGGAATTTTACAAACTTAAGAGAAATGGAAACGAATTTATAAAATCTCATTTTAAAACAACTCTAATGCAAAACCATTATACTCGTATTTATCAAGCCATAAAATAATTACAATAAAATCCCCATTGAAATTCTCTGTATTAATGACCAATCAGTATAAATAAATAAAATTATGCTCTTTATTTTTTTTTAAACTTATATGCAAAAATATTTCATACAAAACGTTTTATAAATAGAAGCAATTTATTATGTACCTATCAGATTAAAAATCGTGGCTCCCTTATCAGACATGAGAACTCCTCTTTCCTGATAAGGTATACCCGGACAAGAATACCCTTTAATTAAATATATTTTGTAACACAACTTTAAAAAAAATAATTATTTAAATTGAAATTTAATGACAACACCAAGATGGCTCGTAGAAATGATAGTAAGTTTAGGCACAGGCACACAGGCACTGCCCGTGTGTGGATAGTACGATAAAGTAATATGAGTACTATATAGAATATGAATTATTTAAGTTATGTAACAGCAAGAAAGTATATACGAAAAGGAAATTTTAATGTTATAGTGTAATATTTTTTCTTAAATTTGTAAATTTTGAAGCAGATAGAAATAACAGAAATGTTATAAACATATAGAACTCCAGTTCAGTTTATTATTTATCACTAATGATGTTATAAATATATATTTCGTTTTTTTTCCAAAGTTTTTATCACTAATGATGTTCAAACATAAATACCAGTATATTTCGTTTTTTTTCCAAAGTTTCTGTCACTAATGATGTTCAAACATAAATACCAATATGTTTCGTTTTTTTTCCAAAGTTTCTATCACTAATGATGTTCAAACATAAATACCAGTATATTTCGTTTTTTTTCGAAAGTTTCTATCACTAATGATGTTCAAACATAAATACCAATATGTTTCGTTTTTTTTCCAAAGTTTCTATCACTAATGATGTTCAAACATAAATACCAGTATATTTCGTTTTTTTCCAAAGTTTCAATCACTAATGATGTTCAAACATAAATACCAGTATATTTCGTTTTTTTCCAAAGTTTCCATCACTAATGATGTTCAAACATAAATACCAGTATATTTCGTTTTTTTCCAAAGTTTCCATCACTAATGATGTTCAAACATAAATACCAGTATATTTCGTTTTTTTCCAAAGTTTCCATCACTAATTATGTTCAAACATAAATACCAGTATATTTCGTTTTTTTCCAAAGTTTCCATCACTAATGATGTTCAAACATAAATACCAGTATATTTCGTTTTTTTCCAAAGTTTCCATCACTAATGATGTTCAAACATAAATACCAGTATATTTCGTTTTTTTCCAAAGTTTCCATCACTAATGATGTTCAAACATAAATACCAGTATATTTCGTTTTTTCCAAAGTTTCCATCACTAATGATGTTCAAACATAAATACCAGTATATTTCGTTTTTTTTTCCAAAGTTAGTTTTCATAATTACAATAATTAAAAATTTTTCGAAGGGCGCCAAAGTGCTCCAAATCTATGGCTGGTCGGTATTGAGGTTAGAATGTCAAATGTCAAAACATGTTTGAGCTTTACTGTACATAATTTTATATTCTATTCATAGTAAACCATAACTAAACATAAGTAATAGCATTATGTACCTTTTTAGGAACTTCAACTGGAAGAATAATAATAGCATTGAGCATTAATATTATCAAAATATCCATATTGACAATTGGTTTGCTCATGAATTTCTATTATTAATAATAGTTTTTTATAATGAACAACAATTATAGAGCTTAAAGTCACCCATATTAAGTTTAAATGTCACCAAAAAAACACGTTTAAAATATAAAAGAAAATCGAAAAATAGAAATCTCCATACTAATTAATCAAAAACAGAATACACACGTGACGTCACATGTTCCAAGTACAATGGTACCAACAATGGTTTACCGAGGTGTTTTGATTTTTTATAAACGATATATAAATTCTACGTATGATGAATTAGGTTGTATATTCAGAATCGGCGTTTGCTGACCTATTTGAATATACATTTTTAAAGACATAATATTTTCACTTATTGTGGCTTCTTTTACATAGAGTGATATTTTATATGTCGTTTGAATTTCTTTTGGTAAAAGGTTGAATGTGCGAGGACCAATTAAATTGCCGTGCGTTTGTATTAATGTAGTATGACGTTGTGAAGAATAGTACTTTTACTTATTCGATTTTCGTTATTTCCTATTTTTAAAACGCGTATTTCGGAGTGTGTAGAATAAATAATTTTCGGATATTTAATAAATATAGATAGATTATTTGCATAATATGTCAGTTGAAATGGTTTGTTTTTAACCAAATAAAACTATTATGATATGTTTTGAGTATGAGTAATTTGTAGTGGTATAATACGTTCATCAAGTGTACCTCCCCATCATATTGGACTGTAAACGATGGATGTTTACTCCAGGGAAAAATAAATTATTTGTCAATATTTATTTATTAAAGTATATCCCAATATCTATTAATTACATATCTTTGTCATAAAATTAAATTATTATAGTAGAGTTGTTTGGCGGTCTGTCCTCTCTGTCTACGGCGTGGTGGTTAGTTGGTTAGTTACATCGATAGTACAGATCGTATCCTGGCTGAAATAGGATTCCATGTCCCAGATAATTTTAGGCGAGGATTATTCCCAGGTGCAGAATGAACGTATCAATACTGATGGCCCTGGGAAGACTTACTACGTTAATTAACTGCCTGCCAGGAAATGTGGATATTTTCCAAACGACCTATAATAAGTTTAAACACGAACTAGTTACTATTCAAAATTTAACTACATAATGTATCAACTTGCAACCTTTTTTTAATTATACCACAGATGTAGTTTTTACAAAAAATACCACCTCTGTGATAGATTGCCCTGAATTACTTGAAGGAAATCGATTAGGAGTCCCTAACAGACAAACCAGACAAAATCACAACCTACCTCAATGCAACACTAACTCAAACAAAACACCTTTATTCACCGCGCTTCACACATTTTTAACTCTTCATACAGTGAGTTTGACTTATTCAACCCAACCCCTTATAATTTCAAACCTAAAATCAATAAATAACATTCACACAATACATATTACTCTACACAGACTAGATCCTTTCCCTTCTCCTACCTCCCATCATCCTAACCTTGTAACTTAACTTTTTAAATTGAATAATTTAAATAATAAGTGAAAACCCATTATTATTTATTTTTTTAAATATTCTTTCCACACATAATAATTATTGTACACTGTTGGTTTTCCAAATAAAATAAAAAAACCATCTTTAACGCTCTAATTATCTATATAGTTCAAGTTAACCATTTTTTATATTTTTAATTTGCAATATGTTGGTTAAATAACTGTTTTCGTAGTAGGAGGAATTGAAATATTCGTCAGGCCTGGGGGTCTTTCTCTTTCTTTTGAGAAAAGATAATAAATTAATAAAAATGATAATGGATTGGTTATTTACAAAGTTAACCAAAATATCTTTAACTATATCTAAATAAGGGCAATGTCGATGAAAAGTTTTTCTAATTTTATGTTTTGAATTACAAAATAAAGGATATTAAATAAATTGAATTTTCGTGATTTCAGAGTCAACTTTAGTAATTATTTGGGGGCTAATGGTGATTAAAAAAATAATGATGTTACCCCGTCTACTAGATAAAATATAAAAAAAATAATGATGTTACCCCGTCTACTAGATAAAATATTAAAAAAATAATATATGTGTTAAAATGAGCATTACGATGGACTTAAATTTAGATTTTAAACGAACAATTTACATATGAACACAAATTTGCCGTACATAATTTAAAATATCGACCCGAAAAACCTTTTTATTATAGATGTAGTGTTTTTTTAATTTTATTTTATGTAACCAAATACATACAACAGATATGACGATTAAAAAAATACCAACCCGCAAATAATTTTCAAAGCTGTCTCTTAAATCAAGAAAAAATAATTACTTTAATGGCATAAATTTCATTATTTAAAATACAAATAAATAAATTTCTTCTAATCCGTACTAGATTTTTATTACACCTTTAAATAAATAAAAAAGATCATTCGATTTGGGTCGATATTTTGGCCTCAAATTCAAAAGTATTTTTTTTTATGAAACAGGGCGACCAGCCGTTCCTCTTAAAAAGAACCGGAATCGGTCCCCTGAAGAGTATTTCATGGTCGTCTTGGGAAATGCTATGTATGTAATATGTATACACATATTTAAAACTAATACATATATATGACCAAGTGCATATTTCATTCACAATACTTCAAAATGACTTACAACTATGGCTTAAAACTAGAGTCTTACAACTAACATTCCTATTTATAATATTATAAATACCTGTTATGATTATTGCTCGTGCTGTCAGTGGTAAAGCACACAAAAGTGTAATAATTTTTATTGAAATTAAATGAGAAAGGTAATCTGGACTGTAGAAGGTAAATAGGTATATAAGTAATTCTCTTGGACTGAATACTCGAAAACACCATTACACCAATGCGGTCGTTATTCTGGAAACGATAATTTAAAAAGATGAGTCTTTAGTTTTTCTCTGAATTCAGTAGTGATGTCGATTTTTTGCAAATGTGAAGGGAGTTTGTTCCAAGCTGTTGGGCCTGCTACCGCAAAAGCTCGGTCTCCGAAATTGGTATTGGGATTCCGTTTAGGTACTGAGAGTCTTCCTATGGCCGATGAAGACGCTGATCGAAGAGATGATTGCCTAGTATTGACATCGTTTGGAGTGCATAGTTCCAACAAGTAGGGTGGTGCCATGTCGTGTATCGTCTTCCATCAAAAACCATCCAGCATAATTTGAACTGGATCCTCTCAGGACACTTAAGCCAATGAAGGTTCCGCAGATGTTTCGATATGTGGGAGTGTTTGGAAACGCCGGTTATCAGCCTTGCTGCATCATTTAAAACTGAATGAAGTCTGTCAGTATATATTTTGGGGAGACTTGCATATATGCCATTGCAATAATCAAGTCGTGACACAACGTAAGAATTTACTTACATCTTTGTGCCATTAGCCGGAATATTTCTACGTATTGATTTGATTTGTGCAGGTGAAAAAAACCCGCGTTTACTGTCTTGTTAATCGGGGATTTGAGTGAAAGATCTACATCTAGATGCACACCTAGAAGTTTAGCGCCCATTTTAGGGATGATGTTACAGCCCGAAGTAGTGAGAGGATTTATCTAACATTGATTGGCGCTTTTTTGTTGCTGTCCAAAGAAATTCTATTTTGGATGGATTTAATCTTAATTTGTTCGAAGACATCCAGTTCGTAATGGCGGCAATGCATTTGACAGTAATGTCTTTTAAGTTTTCTTTCTCATTCGGTGCGCAATAGAAGTAAATTTGCTGATCGTCAGCATGGCAATGGGAAAGATGTCTGAATTCTATTATTTTGGTAACATCGTTGATGAACAAAATAAAAAAAAATAGTGGTCCCAGTACTGAACCCTGGGGGACTCCAGAAGTAAGGGTTACAAAGAGAGAGTTTTTACCACCCGCAGATTGGGTTCGGCCACAGAGGTAGGATTTTATCCACTTAATGATTTCGCCACCCAGTCCAAAAGTCTTTATGTATTTTACTTATAGTTAAACTTAATTACAATAAATATATATACGCGGTATCTTTGGCGTGTTGATCCGGCTCGGTGTGCGTGAACTCCAACGACTGGCGGGACTTTGAAGTGGTGTTTTCCAGTCTGTCGATCAAGATATTGTGATCGATGGTGTCAAATGCTGCACTCAAAACTAATAATGATAGCAAAGCTAGCTTACCTGACTCGTTTGCAAACATCAAATCTGACAACACGCGCAATAATCCAGTCTCTGTAGAATAGTGCCTCCTATACGCTGACTGGTATTTTGAAAGCAGTTCATTTTTCGCCAGATGGGCGGTAATCTGCCTGATCACAATTTTTTCAAGGACTTTTGAAATAAATGGAAGATTTGACACGGGGCGATAATTACCCAAATCTTCAGAATCTAGTTGTGGCTTTTTTTAAATCGGTGAAACAAGGGCCTCTTTGAGCAGTAGTGGCACCTCGCCTAAGTCGAAAGTTTTGTTGTAGAGGAACACTAGGAAGGGCACTACATGTTTAAGACATTTTTTGAGTAGCCACCTTGGAATCAGGTCTAATCCACATTGTTTATTTAGAGAACTAGACACAATTTTTGTGACTTCTGCCGATGTAGTGTGTTTATCAGAGATTCACCGTTATAGGTAGTGAAAGTAGGTGGAGGTGCTGACGCTGTCGTGGCTCGGATGTTTTTGTGACTTCTGCCGATGTAGTGTGTTTATCAGAGATTCACCGTTATAGGTAGTGAAAGTAGGTGGAGGTGCTGACGCTGTCGTTGATTTTTGTGACTTCTGCCGATGTAGTGTGTTTATCAGAGATTCACCGTTATAGGTAGTGAAAGTAGGTGGAGGTGCTGACGCTGTCGTGGCTCGGATGTTTTTGTGACTTCTGCCGATGTAGTGTGTTTATCAGAGATTCACCGTTATAGGTAGTGAAAGTAGGTGGAGGTGCTGACGCTGTCGTGGCTCGGATGTTTTTGTGACTTCTGCCGATGTAGTGTGTTTATCAGAGATTCACCGTTATAGGTAGTGAAAGTAGGTGGAGGTGCTGACGCTGTCGTGGCTCGGATGTTTTTGATCTTTTCTAGGAAAAAGTCTGAACAATGAAATCGTTGAATCGACGAAACATTTTAAAATTATTTTTGAATAGCTGTGCGGTTGAACCGCGCGGTTTCGGAATCGGGGAGTTTGACCCCGACCTTTTAGTGTTCATTCAAACGAGTGGTTTTGTGTGAATACTATGGATGTATGGATTTCTAGATGCCTTGACTATGAGATATCGAACGATTTAAACCGTGCGGTTCAACTAAGAATTTTCACTAGAAACATTTACTTTAGCATACGATCAAATTCATTGGCTTATACGAAGTAGCTGGATCCTAGGTGTTGAATAGTATCATGTAAATTAGCTATATCTATTCAAATTGCTATTATTTTGTAGATTAATTCTTAGGATTATCTGTCCAGTGGCTCCTCATGATGGAATCATTATCCATCGATTATCTGCCTGATGATGGACACTGTAACGCTATTCAAAACGTTGGCTAAAGAAGGAGGGAGCGTAACACGGAATATCCCAAAAACCATTTAAGAAAATACTTTTGGCCATGAAAACCTGATAAGACATCCATCATTTGGTTGTACAAGTATATCGTCCCCCATAAATTCTTCTTGATTTTTCCGTCATATAATTCCATTTGGGACTCTATTTCCTTCATTTAAATACATCGTCTAGCACATTCAAATACATCCTACTTTGTGATACCGACTCTTGACAGGACCCAACTCAATTATACTCTGCCCCCTTTGATTGTGTCTTGTCTATCTCGGGCATTCCAGACTTTTTCCTCCTCTCAAATGAGAAATGAAACCGTGAATGTGACATTTACTAACAGATTTTCTTGCAAATTTTTATTCCGGTCATCCGTTCTATATGTAGAACATATCTGTGCGTCTTTTTGTAATTATTTTTCATTACAATAATATTAGCCTTCCATTCATTCAAATTTTTAATACGCTCGTGTTTAATTTAACTTTATTTATTATTTCTATTTATTTTACAAATAAATTCAATTATAATGTAGCAACCTGCCGATATCTACTTACCAGCCACCTGACAAGCTCTTAATCAAAAGATAACCAAGAAAATAAGAAAACGCCAACACATCGGTAACATGAAGAATAAAAAAAATCCAAGATTACACAATTGTAAATCCACGGAAAGATTGATTGAAAGACGTAGCAGGAAAAGTCACCGCATTTCATGCATTATTAATCTATGTGACTGGGACGAGTGCACTTCCACAGAGTTCTTCCAAGCTGCAACCTCGATTAGCAGAGGATAGCGGAAGAAGATGGGACAGCCGAGACAGCTTTCATCAACTTGCGTCAATCTTCAAAGTATTTTTAATTTTGAAATAATAAATTAGCCAGTGCTCCATCACCGCCTCTATTCAGAACACACAATTACCGTTAGCTGTTTGTTCGCGGGACGAGACGGGCTAATTGCTCCACCGCTGAACTGTGCAGGGAAAGAGACAGGGGTACAGCCAGGGTACAGACTGTTTGCACGCAGCCTTTATGGTGTTTGTAGAGGGAGAAATTCCCTCCCGGCAAACATTTGCCAACGGCACGCGCACCGCGGCGATTGTTGGGGTATAATTAGTCCGGGCACACACACACAACTTTATTATAAGCGGCGGTAAGCGTCCATTGAGGAGATTACTGCTGAGATGAGAGTGAAAAATAGGATACTCACATCTTTGAGAAGTTACGAATATTCTAAACAATCTTCTATTGTTTACTTATTTAATAATAACTTAGGAAAGTGAGATACATGTTATTAAAAGCGGCGATTGCTGCTAGAGTAAGAGTCATAAATGGGACATATTTTCATGATTTTCCCACAGAAAAGATAATAAAAGGAAAATAATTGTGATTTAAACCGGTTAAAAAGAAAACTATACCCTCTAATTTAGAGAGACTTACATCTTTCGACTCCTATGTCCCAGACAAGTCAATTAAATTATAATTTCTTCAAAATATTGTTATTCACTTTGTGGCGTCATTATTAATAAATTAATTAAAAAATATACTGTTTTGTGGTGATTTATCAAAATTAATTACCCGCCGAAGAGAGAGTTTGAGATATGAAATTATTTTATGGATTTTTACCAAAAGTAAAGAAAATTTGTTAACTTCGGGCATACCGACACATCCTCAATAAATTTATTACGATTATGACGTTGCACAGTAATCCCGGTGAGTTACAAAATTGATTTTGTGACAGGAGACAGGCAATTTCAATCAAAATATATCAAAGGAGCGGATTTTTCAATTGACAATGTGTTCCGATCACGCCGATCTTATTCAGAGGGATTTAGAGTTGTCTTGTATCTTATGTTTGCTAACTTAGGCTCTTCCAGAAAACATCCGAATAGATACTTTACCAAATAAGTTAGATGAATCTATAGTATATAAATAAATCGCGTGGGCAGAGCTTCTACATAAATTGCCAGGAGTTATAGTTTACTTTGTTCCCAGTTGACTGAAAGCTCGTCTCGCTGTGGTTTTATATATGAATATTCGATATGCCTTCATGTCCTTTTAGGTGTGCGTCTTTTAAACCTTAAGGGAAATATGTTTGCGTCCAAATATAAGCTTTTTCAATTTATGTCTCTGTCCGTGCTCAAAATTTATGATATCCAGCCAAAGGTCAACTATATCAAAATTAGAAGAAAAAAAAAAAATCTTTTTATGTGAAATCATTTTGATTAAAAAAATACGTAATTGAACAGTGAAAACAGAATTTGTTCAGGCTACTGGTGCCTTCTCGTATTGGTGGTAGACTATCATCACAGCAATATTTACTGTAAATATTGATTACATGTTTAAACCATCAATAAATACTGCAGCCACGAAGTTTCTAAGCCATGGGATACGGTGCCTTCCTCTATTGCAATTTACGGTTATCACCCGCGTATCTAAAAACTTCAATGTTTTAAATAATAAGTATTTATTGCAGCCACAAAGTTTTTAAGCCATGGGAAGGGGTGTTTTCCAATATTACATGAACTAAAAACTTCCATGTTTTAAATAATAAGTAAGTATTGCAGCCACAAAGTTACTAAGCCATGGGATGCGGTGCCTTCCTCTATTACAATTTACGGTTATCACCGGCGTATCTGAAAACTTCCATTTTTAAAATAATAAATAAGTATTGCAGCCACAAACTTTCTAAGCCATACGATGCGGTGTTTTCTAATATGATAAACCCTAGCAAGTAGTATTTGTACGGCGCCCTTGAGGTGGTTTTTCACAAAAAACGGCGCTATACAAATCATTCACTTATTGTTACAATTATTATACACATTCCATCACTTTCCACCTAAATTTTCAGTTTAGTTTTAAAACACTTTGTTTTTTAAATTCGGTTCCATAAAAATTCGACAAGTGTTCCGATTTATCACTGTGCTGAATCGTCCGGTTACGCTTGCATTACCCCCAAGTACATTAGGACTTACATTAGAGAACACGGTAAAGTTAATAATTGTAAATTGATTTTGGTTTAAATAATTTCCCGTAATATTTTCCATCATATTTTATTGCGCTTAATTTTGAAAGTAAACAAACTAAAGCCGATGGTTTTGACAGGTGAATTATTGGGGCTAAACATAGTTCGGAGGGTGAACGAGTGAGTAGGGAAGGACGGAAGGGGGAAGGGGGGGGGGAGAGTCAGAGAAAGGTTGAAGGTTAACGTAATATGTTACGGAAATTACGCAATGTGTGAAATTTGATGAAATGAAATACGGAGGAAAGAGGAGGGTGAAAATTATTTTTCAAAATTTAGATCTGTGAATCAAAAATCCTTATTGCAACTCGATTGCACCTTTTTTATTTGAATCATTGAAGAAGATAATATTAACACATCCCAAATGAACCACGAAACCGAAAAAACAACAGAAATTAAAAAGATTTCAGTCGCATCTGGGACTCGAACCCAGGACCTCCTGGGAGGATTCAAATATTACAATGAGGTTTACAAACTTCAATTAGTTATAAAAAATAAATTGAATGCAACTTTTTTACATAGGTAAGACTTCAAGAAATTTTAGTATTAGAGTTAATTAAGTAATAGGTGTTGAAATAATAATTATTATTCTGAATTTAACAATCGTATGTTGGAAACCAATTGATTTAAATATATTTTTTTTAATTTACGTACAAATACAACTGATTTACAAAATAGACAAATTTGAACTTCTAGAAATTATAAAAAATGTTAATAGTCAATTAAATATAATTTATAATCAAATCTTTTTTTTAAATAGCTCTCTCTTGAATTTATTTTCATATTCATGTTGATAATAAAAATAACTTCATTTTATTTATTTAATATAAATTTGTTATTCAATGTTTCATATCAATTTTTTTGTTAATTTTTGATTAATTTTTACCTTTACATTTACCTGCTTTAATCAATTCTTGTTTATGTTTATAATTTGTTTATTCTTACATTATTGTAATATATGACCATCATTTGTCTATACTTGACATTGTTATTTTTTAGTATTCTGTATATTCCTGATGAGGAAAGCATCGCCTTCAAAACATGTTGAAATATATTATTAAAGTGGTTATTACAAAGCAATTTTAAATTAATTTATTTATAAAAACCTTAGTTTATTTTCCAGGAACTCTTTTCAGGAAATCAATAGAAGATTTACTTAAACCAACTACAGTTCAAAAAGACTTTTTAAAACAAAAAAAAAATTCCACGAAAAAAATCAAACAGCAAAAATTTTTAAGAATTTTGACAAAATATGAACATATATCGAAGGAAGCAACCACTTTGTGGCTTGACATTATAATTTAAATAAAAAATGTTTTTGTTTTAAGCCACTTTATTTTTATACATATTTATGCATTCGACCGGTTTCGGTTGGACTCAACCTTCTTCAGGAATGTACACATATAAACTTTATATGGTTATATGTGTACATTCCTGAAGAAGGTTGAGTCCAACCGAAACCGGTCGAATGCATAAATATTTATAAAAATAAAGTGGCTTAAAACAAAAACATTTTTTATTTAAATTAAAATATGAACAGTTATGTGAAGCGATAATAAAACAACAAATTTTCCATTACTTAGATGAACACAATATTTTATACAAATAGTAATCAAAGAGTAAGATCTAATAACTCTTATGAAACAACATTAAACGTAATCGTTTAAAAAACGGATGGAATGGATAAATATTGATGAATTTATTTTGGAGATATTTTCAAAGAGCATTTGAAACTACAGATAGAAAAATACCAAGAGGAAAGTTTAAAAAATTGGCATCTTATATAGAACTATAAAATTAACAGAAATATGATGAAAAAAAGCAAAACGAATGGAGAATATTTTAGGAGCACCCCAGGGATCAATCCTCGGACCTCTCGTTTATATTTTATGTTGCGGACATGGTAATAATATTATAAAATTTCAAAGTATTAGTAAGTACGTTTAAATTATTTGGCGATGATATGCCATCATTCATCATTCTATATAATTACGAGGAATTAATCAATATTTTAAACAATGAACTGGGAAATTTATCAAGATACCTAAAAACAAATAAGCTTTAATTGTATACAAAGAAGACAAAAATGAGATAAACTGTCTCACAGTGAAATAGATGCTGATATTTGACGCTAATTAATAATATTTATATATGAAATAATTAAAAACCTGTTACCTTTTAAACAAACAAAAATACACACAACAAGGACACACAGAAAGATATGTAATTAAATCAGACTATTACAAGAGAATAAAGCCAATACGCAATGCAGTTTTTTTCATAAAGTGATGAACTATAATAATGCGCTGCCGGTAACCATAAAAATTACAACAATTAGAAGAGCGGCTGCGCGGCCTGTTTTATACAAAACTTAATTTTGGATTTGAGGGCAAAATACTCACCGAAACCTAATGATCTTTTTTTCATCAAAACTTATAGTAATTTTTTTTTGCGTTTGCTTTTAAAATACAATGAAAGGTAAAATTAAAAAATAAAAAAAAAGTATTTAAATAAGCATTATGGTGGACTTTAAATTAAATTAATACCGACCAATTTACATTGGAAAACAAATTTGCGGTACATGATTTTAAAATAATCGACTCGAAAAAAGTATATTTTTTTTAAATGTTTTGTTTTTATATTTTTATTTACGTAATCATATTTACATAACAAATATGATAATTTTGTACAAAATACAGTAAACCAGCAAATAATTTTCCAAGTTGCTTCTAAAATTATGAAAATTATATCTTTTTCATGACCACTTCATAATTTAAAACAAAAATAAATAAAATCATTTTCACACATACTAGATATTTACGAAACCTTTGATTAAAACAATACATCATTCGGTTTGAGTGGGTATTTTGGCCTCAAATAAAAAATTAAGTTATGTATGAAATAGGCAGCGCAGCCGCTCCCCTTAATTCAAAATTGATTTTAAGAACCACATTAAGTTAAGTAAGATAAAATTCAATGGTATGTAAGTTATATTTGGTAATTTTTCAATTTAAATGTACAAATAACTCAAATATGTTAAAAAAAATATCCACAAATAACAGAAACGGAAACAAACAAACAGCCATGAGGTTAAATTTAACGGAATATTACAGAAGAAAGCTGAACACAACCCCACAAATTGAATGAAAAGCCTCCCTTCTTTAAAAAATCACGCACGTAATTTAAGTTTTTTGTTTTGATCCTTTATTTCGTTAAGCGTGCCTTAAATCACAAGTTAGTTTAGTATTCCTCCCGAGTCCCGAGTGCCGTCCGCCCACGGCGCGTCGCATCGGCTTAGTACCCGACGGGGTACAGGGCACGGGGCACGGGGCACGGGGCACGGGGCAAAGCACGTACAAATGGGGAAATTTAATAAAATGGCAGTGACGCACAAACATTTTAACAAAAGTGCCAATTTATCCCATCTCATCTCATTTTTCTATATGGGTTGGGGACTCATCGCTTCGTCAAGGTGCCTGCAGACGTTTCTGACCAGCGCTACTTCAGCGGCCACCATCCATTGCAGGCCCAGCCCCTCCTCGCACATTCTCTAGAGTTACTTTCCCCAACGTAAAATTCACTGGGCATTGCATTAAGATGGCCAACAGCGCTCTTATTGTGAAAACGCTCTTCATCAAATATGACCATAGATTTTTAAAATTTAGTTTTGTTAATGTTTATGTTTCGTACGGCATGAACATCTGGGAACTGTACCAAACATTAACTTTGAAGAGCAAAGCCTCTGAATTGTATTTCGCAACATCACATAGCCGTGAAACACCGACGAATAATCTGAGGATACCAAATAAAAGGTTGTTCGTCTCATGGCCAAAGTTTACATTATTGTAGTAGTCAATATTTTGGTTTTTCTTATTATTATGGTGTATAGGTTGGTAAAGTAGAGTTCTAATCCATGTTTGTTAAAATGGGCTGTGAGCTAAACATGTTAACAAATTTATAGCGCACCAGAGTTGTACCAAAACGTTTAAAAGGAAAGGCTGCGCGCCTTGTTTCAGACAAAACTGAATTTTGAATTTGCGGCAAATTCTCACCCAAACAGAAAGATCTTTTTTTGTATTTAGTTTTATTAATTGTTTTAAATTTTGAAATATAGGTCATTACATAAATCGATTTTTCACGACTTATTTAAGGGTTAATGGAAAAAAATGTCCCATCTACTATAAAACAATAATTAATAACTTTTCTGTGCTTTTGTGGATCTACAAAAAGCATACAACCGAGTTGACAAAAAAAAGTTATGGGGAAGGTGTTGTCCAAGTATGGAGTGAATACAAATCTTATACAGGCAATCGCATCTCTGTACGAGGGAAGCGTTGTAAGTGTTGGGGCAAACGGTGATTTTACGGGTGTTTTGATATCACTAAAGGTGTTAAGCAAGGCTGCGTCATGTCACCGTGCTTATTGAATCTATACATGGATAATTGTATGCAAGAATTGAAAGAGGTGGGCTAGGGCTGCTGGTGGTATGCTGATGATGCCTTGCTGATTGATAACAGTATGGGAGATCTATAGTCCCTCGTATCTAGGATGAACGAAGTATGTATGAAGAATGAGCTAATGATGAATGTAAGTAAGTCTAACGTTATGGTGTTTGAAAGAGAGAGTACGAAAACTGTGTGCAATATAGTTGTGAATGATGAATACTTGGAGCAGGTTGATGAGTTTGTGTATTTGGGAAGTATGTTTACGACAGATGGAAAGACTGATAGGCATATTGAAAGAAGGGTGAATGCAGGAAACTCCATTAACAGAGGACTGAACGCGGTTGGCGCTAACAAAAAGTTGTCTAAATAAGCGAAGCTAGCAGTCCACAATGGAGTGCGGATATCAACCCTGATGCATGGCAGTGAGGCATGGAATTGGCAGAAGAAGGCTGAAAGTAAACTGAATGCCGTAGAAATGAGATCTCTGAGACGAATGTGTTATAATACCATGTATGATCGTGTGAAAAATACTGAAATACGTAAAGAATGCAAGGCTGATGTAAGCGTAATGAGTAGGATTAAGAAAGGGACACTTAGATGGTTTGGGCACGTGGAGCGAATGAACCAAGAAAGGAGTTTAAGAAGAATGTATGACGCGAATGTGAATGGAAGAAGAAGCCGGGGACGCCCGAGGAAGACATGGTACGATCAAGTGAATCAAATACTTGAGTCGGGCCATTTCAGAAGTCGGAATAATAGAAGAGAATGTATCCCGAATGGTTGACAATATTTTAAGGTATCCAAAATAAAATATGTTAAAACAGTTTTTAAATGCATTTGGTGCGTCTGACAATTCATTTAATTGGACATTGTGTTAGTTAATTAATAAGACATGTTTAAAAAATAAAATACGTTAAAACAGTTTTGAAATGCATTTGGTGCGTCTGAACATTCATTTTGTTGGACATTGTGTTAGTTAATTAATAGGACATGTTTAAAAAATAAAATACGTTAAAACAGTTTTGAAATGCATTTGGTGCGTCTGAACATTCATTTTGTTGGACATTGTGTTAGTTAATTAATAGGACATGTTTAAAAAATAAAATATGGTAAAACAGTTTTGAAATGCATTTGGTGCGTCTGAACATTCATTTTATTGGACGTTGTGTTAGTTAATTAATAGGACATGTTTAAAAAATAAAATTAATGTAAATCAAAATTAATAACGTTCTTTTTTATATGAATGTCGCATTAGAGTCCCAACTCCTCCCAGCCGTCTGGACACAGTGAGACTATGGCATCCCCAATTGGAGAATGTTGTGAGGCTGAAGGTATTGGGCTGGGGAAGAAGAACGGGAAGAGGGGGGTGGGAAAAATACTTGGATAGTTAGATGTGGTCACCAAACATGGCTAAAAGCCATTTCAAGGAACGTTTCAATTCTGAATGGTGGTCTTTCACCAGGGCGATACTCAGAGTATCTTCCACTCTGGAACGTGCGCAAATATACAATATATTATCTTTAAATTAATTAATTGTGGAACAGCACAAATTAATTCAACAAAATTTACTAATAATAAGTTATTCCTAAGTTCTGCAAGTATTTTTAGTTTTTTATTATTATGACAGCTGTTTCGGCGTTCAAGGTAATTTTCAAACTACGATTAAGCGACATTGCGACGACTTACTTATATGATTTTATTTATTCCCACCCAATTGTAATTTGGACGGGTTTTTTAAATAATGATTTATTATCGGGTAATAAGAAGCCCGTTTTTCAATAGTCAATTTTTTTTCGTTACGTAGTTAAAAAATAGAGTAAATATTGTATATTAAAAAAGTTTGGCAAATAACGCGCCATTTTTTTTACCGTTTCTGTAAACATAGTTCCGAAAATGGACGGAATTACGTACATAAGTTCGTAATTCACCTGATCGCCATGACTTCCTTGAACTACAGCATTTGTTAAATTGGGCACCGGGTTGTTCTTCACATTGACCCTGACACAAAGAAAATTTCTACTACTTTAGTTATAAAATTGGGCCGCAGGTTGCGCACCACTGACATGAGGTATGCTTTGAGGGTAATATAGCCCGTTAACTCAATATAGCTGTTCCATTTGTCGTTCGTCGTCTGCGACTGGAGAGGGCTGTAGAGTGTAGATGCTAGTAGCAAATGACTGAAGCGAGCACTGAACACTCGCAGTCCCCAATCTTATTTACGTGAACGGACCCCAAACAAAACTGACGATTTTTCTGTGGTGGATTTTTTCTGGAAAATAAATTTCTGTGAAAATTCATTATGACGAAGGAAAATAAGGATAATATTGCTTGTATTTTATTAACACGGTCTTTTGCGAGTGAAATAAAACGCTTGGTACTGAGTTTCATCGTATTTTTAATATAATGGGTTAGAAAATATAGCGGGAAATTGTTCAGGGTGGAAAAACGACCCCCGAGATATTTAATGCGAGATTAGAAATTGTTTTGATGGGGTTTAACCACTGGACAGAAAGTTCATAGCTCGGAATGGTAAATACTCTTCGTGTCGTTCTGGCGAAAAACCGCCATTCAGAATCAAAGCGTTATTTGTAATGTCCTTAATTGTAATTAGTGATCAGGTCTGAATAGCTAGATACTTCCCCGCCGTCCTCATCCCAATCTCCTTCCTCCCGCCATTACCCTCAGCCTCAGAACATACCCGATTGGGGATGCCGTAGGTCCACTGGCTCCAAATGGTTGGGATTCTTATGCCGAAGTCGCATAAAAATAATACATGAAAGGTGTCCGGAAGCTCGTGGTACAACCGGGAAAGCGATGAATCCATATGACTTTTGTAGTCGATTTTGCAATATAGGTTTATATGATTTGCAATTTCGTTTTCGAGTAAATCGATTCGGAAGATGGATTTTTAATGTAAAATTAAAAAAAAGAGGCATCAGGTGTTTAACATATTTTAAAATGCATGGAAGTGTAGATCCGGCTTCAAATATTTTTTAACCCTTAAAAAAATGTTCGAATTCTCTGGATTTAGCAGTTTTCCGCTTGACCCACGATTTTCCGGACACCGTGCAATAAATAAGGTCCATCGATTACTGGCTCCAGAGAGGCCGATTAAATTGATTTTCAGTTCGAGGAAACTTTCGGTATTTGAAAACGTTTGAAAAAAAAACAAACTTATTTCTGGCACACGGACACGCCCACAGACACTTGTTTCGGTTTGTCGCTTCAACCATGTTTTTAAAATGCTTATTTTTACCAACCGTTATTAAAAGTTTATTATTGAGGAATTGAAATAATAATATTTATTGCGAATGAGTAAGGGTGCCGACCGATTAGTAGCCGAGTGACCCCAAGCTGTAGGTTCCCACTGACTCAATCTCCTTTTTGCACAGTTTTCATCCATTGCGTGAGCAAAATTTTCCACTTATAATAAATGGACGTAGGAAGAATTTAAATTTTGTCAGATTATTAGTGAAAATGATTTTCGTTTTTTTTTTATCATTTATGTTTTAATTTAGTTATTTGTACAGTTAAGTTTACAAAATAACTAATTATAACTTATATACTATTACATGTAACTAATTAACTAACTAACTAACTAACTAACCATCACGCCGTTTTCCCTCAGGGGTAGGCAGAAAAGACGGACCGCCAAACAACTCGATCTTGGCATACACTTCTTGCTTCATTCACATTCGTACATCGTCTCATACATACTCTTCTATTATTCTGACTTCTGACATGACCCGACTCAAGTACTTGATTCACTTTATCGTGCCATGTTTTCCTCGGCCGTCCCATATATTCTTCTTACAATCCTTTCTTCGTTCATTCGCTCTACGTGCACAAACCATCTGCATACAAAATGGACTTGAACGCCAAAACAGCTGTCACAATAATAACAACTAATATTACTTGCAGAACTTAATTAACAATATTAAATTTAAAAAAGAGGATATGGCGAGTAGGTACTAATTCCACTCATTCGTGTTATTTTAATTTTATAAAGAGGTTTATAATTGGTTCATAAATCCATTAGTTTGAAGCAAGTATTGTACGATGACAGTTAAATAATTCTCATGGACTGTGAGAGTATGTAGGTAAATATTCGATTCCAGAAGAAATTTCGAATTCCGGCCATATTTTACATGTCAAAGAATTCCATTTGATTCCAAATTTGAATTAAATATCCCCCGACAGAGAGCCATAAGGGGCTATTTACGGAAAGCCAGGAAGTTGGGTGGAACTTTACTTTTTAGATTTTCCAGGTTTAAAATAGATCGGCCTTTGAGGATACGTCCTGGGAAATGGAAATGAAAGTTGGGAAAGTTTGAACATTTGGAAAGGTCCAGGCAATAGTGTAGAAATGTTTATTTTTAAAGCATTTTCTACCTGATACGGGAGTGCTTCCCAAAATATTTTACATACACTTATTTTCTATGTGTATCTAATCTTATATACTCGTATATACATACACTCTTACATAGTTACTACACGACTTCACCCGGAGTTTTATTATTATTATTTTTTTTATTATCTGAACTCGTCGCAGGAAAGCAATACTGGTGTAACCACCATTACCCACAAAAATGTATACACCATTCCACAGAGTTTTTTTCCTGCGTCGATATATATGCTATCTGGGTCCCGTGACGTTACAATGAAAGTATGACCTGCACAGTGTGAATACGCGAAGCACCGCGACGTCTTGTCTTTTTCCCAACTCACAGAATTCCCAACTGAACTGAAACTGAAGAAAAATCAATTTAACCCAATGTTTTATTTTTTTTTGTAAAAAGCCACATTTCCGCGTTACGAATAATCTGACAATATCAAAAATCTCCTATTACCACTACAGTAAGCGAAAAATGTTATTTGTGTCGTGATGGAGGACTTAGTCAGCTGATGAATTGAATTTACGACGTCTGGGTTGAAATCGAACGTGACGCCAACTCAGCCACTCACCGGTCGAATGGAAGCAACGATTCGATTCTGAATGGTGTTATTTCACCAAGGCGATACTGAAAGCATGAACTAATCTTTTTGGGCTCTGAAGAGCGCCGCAGCACCAACATTGTGAGTTATTTTGCTAAACGATATGTCCATTATTTATGGGCTGGCGCGAATCGTAAAAAAAAACCGTAAAAATAGTTTTTACGTCTATTACGGGGTACGTATTTATGTACTATTTCTGTGCGGGTTTTATTACGTCCTTTTCCAGTTTTAATACGTCCTTTTCCGGTTTTATTAAAGTATGCTCGTAAACTTGTAACGTATCGTTGTGAATAATCTCCGACGCTCGAAATGAGTGCGACCATTTTATTCACGCGTTTGATGGTAAAAAAAGTGGTATCTTTTTATATTTGATATAAAATTGTATATCGTAATAACGGCACAAACGGATCGCACGGACCCTTAAAGGGACCTAAGATCTGATTATAATAATAATAATAATAATCACCTCAAGGGCGCTGTACAAATACTACTTGCTATGGCTTATCTTATTATGTACAAACAGATACGGAAACATACTTATCTGTTAAGTCACTCCAGATTAACATGTTATATTACAAAGTTTTCGCTTGAGAAGATATGATTTTGCACGCACAGGACACAATATTAGAAAACACTGCACATAGCATGATATTGCAGTTACTGTTTAAATCCTATTTGTTATTGATATTATATTTATTAGAAGGTTATTGGTAAAAGAAGAGTAGGTATTTATTTGAAACTTTATTTTATTTGAGATTTTCTTTAATTATTATTTACAGTTACAAATATTTATAGTTATACTCAAAATTACAATTAAAAATATCAATTATTTAAGATTGACGAATCGATTGCATCTGATTTCGCTGTCTGAAAGGAGAGTTATGTCAGATTTAGTTAATTATATAGATTCATTAACACCCTAATTGACAGCCCTGCCATCCTCGCCACTATTAAATCAAATGTGCAGATGAGGAACACAAGACAAACTGTAACATTTTTCTGCAATACTTATTCTACTCATTTATTAACCAATAGGATGCATGATCTGGGCAACAAGTTTGGGGGCAATGTTGATATCCGGGTATTAGCCGACTTCATTTATACAGCGAAGCTTCTTCTATACCAGCGCTTTGATGAATCCTACAATATGTATTGCAGCTTGGATAATGTAGCGATAATCATTTGTGTTATAATATTGCTGTAGTTTTCTGTTTTATCTCACTGTTAAACGATTAAAAATGAAGCAAGGAGTGTGTGTCAAGACCGATTTCTTCCGCGGTCCGTCTTCTCTGCCTTCCTCTGCTGAGAAACGACATGATGGTTAGTCAGTTAGTTGGTTGTGTTGAGAGTGAACAAACAAAGGAAAGAGGAAGGTTGGGAAGCACTTGGCTATTGAGATCTTGTCAACGGCTGATGCCATTTCTAACAACGCAACGTGTCGATGCTGAATGGTGGTCATTCACATACTCTCAGTCAGCGGCGGGACCAGGATTTGAACACTGGGCTTTTAATGACAGAGCCAACGCGGCAACATACGGATTTGCTGTGTTCCTCGGATGCATATTATTTGTTATTTCTTCAAAATATTGGTATTTACTTTGTGGCATCATTATTAATAAGTTAATTCAAAATTACTTTGTAATCACCAATTTATTTATTCATATATGCTTATCAACATGGGTTTAATTTAATTTAAACGATTTCGACTATTTCTACATAGAAAAGACTTTAGTATTAAAGTTAAGAAACACCTAAGGTATTTAAATAATAACGACTATTCTGAATTTGCTAATCACATTTTAGAAACCAATCACTCTTTTGATATAAATAAATACATATAAATACAACCGGTTTACAATTAGACAAATTAGAAATTTTAGAAATCAGAAAAAGCGTTAATAGTTAATTAAATATAATTAATAATCGAATATTTTTTTAAAATAGCTATCTCTTGAATTTATTTTCATATTAATATTAATACAAATTTAGATTTAAATTTAAAAAAAATATTTTCTCATATGAATTTGTTATTTAATCTTTCATAATATTTTTTTCTTATCATTTTTGATTAATTACTTACCTACTTTAATAATTTTTTGTTAATGTTTATAATTTGTCTATTCTTATATTATTGTGTTCTATGTATATCATGACATCATTATTTTTTAGTATTCTGTATATTCCTGATGAGGAAAGCATCGCTTTAGAAATGTTGATATATATTAATAAAGTGATGAATACAAATAAATTTTGTGAACATGTTATTTGATCTATTTATAAAAATCGTTTTAGTTCTTACCCAATCTTCACTTATTGCAAGCGAGTTGATTTAATTTATTTTAAAATTCCGCCTCGGAAGCTTCGGGTTCCTGAAGGTGGCATTCCAATTTTTTTTTTTTATGTTTTCCACCATCGAAGTTATAAAGAAAGTTTTAAATAAAAAATTCCATTCAGCAGAAAGCGATCTTGAAACGACAAGGCTCTGCCTGTAAGTAGCTAGTTCTGATCAAGAATACACTACAGAATCACTACAGAAAAAGCCATGCTAGATAATAGATGATTGATGATTGTGTTTAATTTGTAGAACTCCGTATAATATATAATTTTTTTTATTTGAATGAAAACCAAATTTAATAATGTTAGTTTTTATTATTGTGACAGCTGTTTTGGCGATCAAGGCCATTTTCAAACTGCGGTAAATCCACATTGCGACGATTTGTTTATATGATTTTATTTACTCCCACCCAATTCTAATTTGGACGGGTATTTGAAATAATTATTTATTATGGGTAAAACCGATTTAGTCAGAAAATAATCTAAATTCTCTATTCTGGGAGGTTTTCCTTGTATATAAAAAGAAAGAGTTTTAGATTAAAAGTACTTGAACAATGGGAAATTAATAAACGAACGAATGATCCTAATATAACATTAATTAATAAAGTAATGAAAATTATTTATTCACCACTTCTCAGTATATTCACATTACCAAAAACAATATAACACATTTAAATAAATTAATTATGAAAACATTGTCATTTAAATACGGGGAAAATACACTATAAATGTAAAAAATTCACGGAATTAATTATTTTCTAACTAAACCGGTTTTACCGATAATGCATAACTTTACATTAGACATAAAAAAAGGAATATAAAAAAATTGTGAATTAAGGGCAAAGGTTGTCGACATTACCATTACAATCTACAATCTCAAGTATCCCGGGCACATGGTACGACAAACAGGTGATTATTCGAATGCAAAGGTTGTCGACATTACCATTCCACTCTACAATCTCAAGTATCTCGGGCACATGGTACGACTAACAGGTGATTATTCGAGTTCAAAGGTTGTCGACATTACAATTCCACTCCACAATCTCAAGTATCTCGGGCACATGGTACGACTAACTGGTGAATATTCGAATTCAAAGGTTGTCGACATTACCATTACAATCTTCAATCTCAAGTATCCCGGGCACATGGTACGACAAACAGGTGATTATTCGAATTCAAAGGTTGTCGACATTACCATTCCACTCTACAATCTCAAGTATCTCGGGCACATGGTACGACTAACAGGTGATTATTCGAGTTCAAAGGTTGTCGACATTACAATTCCACTCCACAATCTCAAGTATCTCGGGCACATGGTACGACTAACTGGTGATTATTCGAATTCAAAGGTTGTCGACATTACCATTCCACTCTATAATCTCAAGTATCTCGGGCACATGGTACGACTAACTGGTGATTATTCGAATTCAAAGGTTGCCGACATTACCATTCCACAGCACAATCTCAAGTATCACGGGCACATGGTATGACTAATAGGTGATTATTCGAATTCAAAGGTTGTCGACATTACCATTCCACAGCACAATCTCAAGTATCACGGGCACATGGTACGACTAACAGGTGATTATTCAAATTCAAAGGTTGTCGGCATTACCATTCCACTCTACAATTTCAAGTATCTCGGGCACATGGTACGACTAACAGGTGATTATTCAAATTCAAAGGTTGTCGACATTACCATTCCACAGCACAATCTCAAGTATCACGGGCACATGGTACGACTAATAGGTGATTATTCGAATTCAAAGGTTGTCGACATTACCATTCCACAGCACAATCTCAAGTATCTCGGGTACATGGTACGACTAACAGGTGATTATTCGAATTCAAAGGTTGTTAATTTTTTACAATTTCACAATCTCTCCTAACCCTGCAGTGTTCCTCTTCTGTCATTTGGTTGATACTCTCTGAGCTCTATTTATTAGATTAAACGACACACATACATTGAATTGAATCCATTTAGAAGAGATTCTTGGGTATCTTGTCATATCGATCGGGGTTCACCTTCTATCAAGCGGAGACTGAATCATTTCTAACTTGAGGGCCTTCACAAAAGAAGAGAATGAATTGATTTGACTATGTTTAACAGAATCGTTAATAATCTAGTTGATAGTAACTTGTGAGTAAGATCACACTATACGTTAGACTCAGATGTACAAGAAATTCTGATTTGTTCTGGACAGACATAATTTTATACCGAAAACGTCAAGATTGAAATAAGTAAACATCACAACAGACATTCTCTCGAATTCCATAAATGCATTAAACTAACAATACACAAAGAGAAAATTCAACATAAAGTAAGTAAAATCTTTGAATCTTTTTTGTGACATTTTTTTGCCTTCAACATTTTTAACAATTTCGTTTGTTTGTCCATCGTGCAAGCAAACAATATCGTTATTGCACAATCGTGTTTTAGCATGCACCGAGTTTCAGTATTGTATTTGTAACTAAAGAATCCATAAACTTTATTGCTTACACCACAGATGTTGTAAACACATTTATTAGAGATGTTTACACGACGATTGTACCGTTTATATATCTGATATATTATGTATGATGCTTTTATGCAAATATTTTGTTTGTGTTTCTAATAAAAATAAAAATAAATATTCGGTTAGTTTAGGTGAGGGGCAAGCGCAGTGCGCACTGCGCAGTGCTCCGTGAGTGAGCATGTAAATACGGCTACCGTAGATAATTTTTTGATTACGTTTCGCCTTTAGATATCATCCATCACAGTGCACTTGTTTTGTGTTGGTACGTTATCAATGTACTGTGTGCCGTATGCGAGAAAAATACACACTTATATTATGATGCATCGCGTAAGAAGATAATTCGAGCTCGTAATTAAGACCATGGTTGAATTGTTCACTGAGCGCAGATGTTTCCTGTCATGCTATGGAATTATTATAATTTTTTCTAAATAAATTGAAATAGGTAAATTATGTGTGAGAAATTGTGTTATATTGTTCAGTGACGAGACTTAAGATGCCTTCGGAATCGGATTCATTGGAGTCTGGCCGGAACGACTCTCCTCTATGCTGCGCCTACCATGAGTTGCCGAACATTGTAAAGAACCGTACAAAGATTTCAACACATATATAATGTTTACTAACTAATAATGTTGTAATTATTTAGTTTTTCTCTTGTTAAAACTAAGCTAATATTAATATTTTTAATGAATGTCATTCGCTTAGTAAGAACTGACAGCTGTCATCCGAGAGAACCGGAACTGCAGTTAAACAAGAAGTTTTTAAGCCTAAGGAAAAGGATAAGGAATCTTCCTCAAAAATAACGGGAATTACGCTCCAGAAAATCATTTATAATTTATAGGTATAAAGTGTAGTGTATTTTAATGAATTAAGACAATTAATCCATAAGAATCCGATAGATTCTACTAGAGTGGCAAATGTTCTTGTGGTCTTCAGATTGGACAATTGCAATAGTTTGCATGCTGGTCTGTCCAATGTATATTTGAACAGACTGCAAGGGGTGTTCGACGCAACAGCTCGTCTGGTATGCGGCGCCATCAATTAATCATAATCACATCACTTGTAAGTGATTGCCTACACTGGCTTCGAGTCACAGAAAGAGTTTAGTTTAAAATTAGGCTCATGGTATATAAGGCACTGAATGGGCTGGCACCATCATACTTGACTAATCTCTGTATGAGGAATTATCTTACTCGGAGGCAACAACTGCTTGAACCTTCTCGCATGAATGCTGCTAAATTTGGGGACAGAGCTTTTAATGCACTGGGTCCACATTTTTGAACTGACTTAAAAATCTTAAAAACAACCAAAAACATATATTTTAGAAAGGGACTTAAAACTTTAACAAACCGTAAAGTGCAATTGAAGTGATTTTAATCATTAAACGGCGCTATAGAAAAGTTGAAAAGTTTGAAGGTGGAGTACAGTTCAGTATTATCTCTGAGGGGATTCTAAAATACTTCTTAAATTGAAAACAATTTAAAAAGTATCCATAACAAAAAAAACTGCTGGAAAATAATTAGAAAAAGTCAGCTGCCAAATAATTACAATATAAACATAAAACATAGATGTATTAGCGATCTTTCGGGAAATGTTGAGGTATGGAGCTTTCTTTGGTCCAAAATAAAAGTTTCCAAGAAAACTTTGAACAATTCCTGAAACTTTGTTATTAGTTAGAGGATATAACTCTTGCGAGTGTTCAACTTGGAATTTTTATTTAAGCTATAAAAAATGATGGCATCGGTACATTATTCCGAGTACGAAGGCACCTGTTGTTCCAAAGGAAGCCTTTAATATTTTAAAGCATAAGTTCTTGAAAAATTTGGTTTTTGGTTTTTTTGGTTTCGCGTGACTTTGGAAGTTTGATATTTTGTCTTTATAAGGCAGAACTCGGTGACTCAATGGCAAGGCTTAAGCTTTCAGGCCGAGAGACTGTGGCTATACACGACGTCACATAGCGATAACTATGACGCCAGAGCCGAGCCAGCTCAATTCAGCGCGCTCATGTGTTGCAAAAATTAATAGATTTTTTCTGTGATCATTACGTTTTAGATGATCATTAAAAATAAATTGTTTACTGAAGATGTTACCTTTTTATACTTAAAAAACGTTCAGTTTCTTGCGTAAATTGTAATTTACGTAATTAAAACCAAAAAGGAAATTACTACCAACGACATTATATTCATCAACCACAGATGCTTTATTAAATCGCCTAATTGTGTCTCGTTGCTAGGTCGCTAGTCTCTGGTGCAGAGATATGATGAAATTCCTTTAGATCTAGAGATTAGATTTATTTATGGGGGAATTCTTTTATCCCCTTTTTAATATCCGATTGAAGTCTTAATCAGCCACCTAATGAAAACATGTATTTAATTGGATTTCTCATTTGGATCAGCTATTTTCATATACAACTATGACCTCAACCATACGATGTGAGAAGATATAACATTTGCAAGTCCTACCTTCCGGTCTGAGCAGGTACTCCGCCTCCAGGTAGTCGCAGGACGCTGGTTCTACGCGGAGAACCTTCTCCTTGCAGAGAGCTGTACAGTCTTGCCACCTGGAACAACCAACATACATACAACTTATCAGCAATCTTCAAAAATAACACATTGTTACAAATTCACAAAGACCATTTTGATTCAAAAACTTTGTAACATAATTGTTGTCCCTGGTGTGGATGCTACAGTACAATTGTCTATGATAGAATTTCATGAGGTGTCGATGGATGGGAGATCCGGAGGCGCCTGGGCAAGATGGCGTCAGACATAACTTGACACGGGCGGGGAGCTCGACGTGGTTTTTTGTGAGGAGTTAGGTTAAGTTACTATTTCGTTTAACGCCGGAGAGTGTCTAATTAATTACCCGAAGTGGGTATGTTTTTTTGTTTAATGATGGCAAAATGGTAGGTGATGAAACCTAACCGCGCGTGCCTTGTGCTTTGGAGAGGAATCCCTGCGGAGTAATGTGCGGACACGAGGGGTAGCTGCTGCATCGACGACCACACAGGATAAGGTAGCATTCATACATCCTATTGCCTGAACCTCACGGAAGAAGCTGTGGCGGATGGCGCTTCCGACGAGTCATCATGGACTTCGCATCATGGACCGTGGGAATCGGTGAACATCAGGACTGGAGCGGCCTTGCCTGATGCCGAGGAGAAGATTTTGATCACAAGAGCCATCATTTATCCTTTTAATCCGTTCTTTTTAACTTAGTCTTACTCTTCACTCTTCTCTTCCTCTACCATGATAATTGGGGTTGTATAGTCAATAAAGACTATGTTTTCCTACCTTATTGTAAATAATGTACGTAAAATTAAAAACAAGCAACATATCAGATCTTTCGAAATATGAATGTACTATGTTTATATGTTGAATGCGCCTTATTGTTGCATTTCTAGTTCACATACTTTTACTCTTCTATTTTGTACTAAGTATTATGTACAACCACACAAACATTATCTGTATTACATTCTTGATGTACTTTTATTTCTATTATTTTATTTATTCGCTACTGTCGCTAGACGGCGGTGCTCCCCAACTCAAACAAGTGAAATCTTTCTCTATTGAGTTGGGCACTTTTTGTTAAGTAAATTTTTACTTTTTTTGTAATTAGCTATTATATCTGTACTTTTAAATATTCTATATGTATTTATATTAAATAAAAATAAATATATATATATATATATGTCTATTGAGGAAATGCTAATGAGAGTATATCAATATCGCCCCGGGGAAAGACGATCATTCAGAAAGGAGACGTTTCGTTGCTTGAAATGGCTAAAGCCATGTTCAGTGGTAAGAACTGAATAAACAGGTACTTCCCGACTTCTTTCTGCCCCATTTATTTCCACTCTCGTTCAAATTCGTCAGTTTTTATCATGAAAAGTCCATTTACAACCCGTGAGTTTTCACGGGTTACCTGGTTTCAATCTAGTACCTAATATAATACTTGACTATCTGAGGAAACGGACGATCAGTTTGATAGAATTTCCTATCTTTCTTAGAGAATGGGTTGTAGTATTTCGAGCACATCAGTTCTATCGGTAATTCACTAAAAGATACTGCCACAAACTAGCGTTATCTCCTCGGGACCGGTAAACATCCGGGAAACACGCCAAACATGCGCCCAACAACAACAAAAAATTTTAAAACCTCCTCAACCAGCATCCCCAAAGATCATACAGGCTTTGAAAAAGACTTCAGAAAACCCGCGTACATTGCAATAGATTTCTTACACATACTCTGCTGAGCTAAAATTAGGAAATGTACTGTTGAGGTTACCCGACTTTTTCCCATCCCCGGTATAAGTAACTTATGGTTATTCCGTCAGGACTCGAATTTTTTTTATTAAACGAAGGACTCCAAACCATCAAGTCTCCCAATTTTCACAGTACAGATACTTCCGTCGACGAAATATAGCCCTTAGTGGGTCTTTCTGTCGATATCCGGAGAAATCCAAGACGGAATGTGGGAGTGTACCAACAAACGTAATAATAATAATAATAATAATAATAATCAGATGATTTTTATAGCGCCGTTTTTGTGAAAAATCACCTCAAGGGCGCTGTACAAATCTTACTTCCTATTCTTACATTATTCCTATATTAAATCTATGACTTTTTTTTTTTGGACACTATCATTACACATTATTTATAGACCATATAAAGAGATGCAGTTAGATTATCAAAATTAAATACAGCTTGGTCTAAGTTTTCATACATGTCTAATTGAAAAAAAAAGAACAAGAAGCTAACTGTATTTATTCCTTACGATATATTGCAAAACGCTAATACAAATGATAGGAATTATGTAAAGTTGGACGGCGGGTGAGGACGGGGGCCGGAGGTACTGATCCTTTCTTCCAATCTTCTTTGTCTTTGTTGGTGACGGGACGCTTAGTGTTGGTCTGCACGTACGCCATGCGCTTGTCAGCCGGTAAGAATAAATAAATAACACAAAAACAAATTTTATCCAGATATATCCTATAGCTATATTTTATCCTATAGTCACGAAACCAGGGCAGTCCTTCCAGAGTAATGCAGAGAGACTTCCGACACTCTTCCCAGTGAAGTATTGCACCAGCTACCCTAAGAAGAGTGTATTTGGGAGGTGGGGTGAGAAACACCTGAAGATCATAGGAATATAGAGGGAATCCAGATTACCAGGAGCATGTCGCTGGGTTGAGAAGAACGAGAGGACAGTAGCCGGAAACGCGTGTCCATTGGGAAGTCCACAAAGATCCGGTTGGTGTTCGTTCCAGGTAAAAATGAAATAATTTTGTAAAAAATAAATAAAAGGAGCGAATTGCAGAAACAGGGGTTTGTTTCCACTCCCTCGAAGGGGGGGGAGGACAAAACAGACGAGATCAGTCCAGCTTCTTTAAACGAGCGGTAACCTATTTATAAATATAGTACTTTGTTGAGTATCTCTAGGAAACAACGAAATTAAAACAAAAAAATTAACTCTGAACTTAAAAAGTGAAATGTACACAAGGGAATGTTTAAACCACAGCATTCTCAGTTGCAGCAATGTGTACCATTTCCTTGCAGCAGGGAACACTTTACAGCAGTGACGCACAACCTTATTGACCGTGGGGCCAAATTATGTATTTTCAACATTAACAAAATTCATAAATTCTATTAGGTTGATACGATAGTACCTGGAGAAAAGGAATATATTTCCCGACCCCGAGGTGAAATTGCTCCACAAATTTTGTGTTTTTTTAGCACTTCGCTTTCCGAGGAAATTCCGATGTTTTCATGTTGATATCTTCAAATTAAATACAAATACAAAAATTCAGTTCGATTGGTCCCTTAGTAGTACCTGAGAAACGGAATGTATTTCCAGACTCCAAGGTTAAATTACCCCGCAAAGTTGTTGATTTTTTCAAGCACTTCGCTTTCCGAGGAAATTCCGATGGTCTAATGTTGATATCTTCAAATTAAATACAAATCCAAAAATTCAGTTCGATTGGTCCCTTAGTACCTGAGAAACGGAATGTATTTCCAGACTCCAAGGTTAAATTGCCCCACAAAGTTGTTGATTTTTTCAAGCACTTCGCTTTCCGAGGAAATTCCGATGGTCTAATGGTGATATCTTCAAATTAAATACAAATCCAAAAATTCAGTTAAATTGGTCCCATAGTACCAGAGAAACGGTATATATTTTCCTACCCAAAGTGGAATTAACCAAAGAATCCAAAAAAAATATTATTTTAAAAATTATCAGAATAAATAAGAATACAAAAGAAATACGATGGGGGCGTGATCCAAAGTCTGGCCATTCGTGCCTCAAATTTCTAATACAAAAAAATAATTTAATAATCATTTCATTTCTATCAAAAAATGGAATATACGGGTATATATACAATGCAGGAAATGCAACAGAGACAGGGTGATGTATTTTCATTGGCTCTCGGGGCTTGAACAGATAGGTACAATGTAAGTCACAGTGACTACATCGATTTCCATTCATATCGACTTGGAAAGCAATTCTAGTGTTCTTCTGTTCTCTATGTTGACATGGTTAACTTTGCAGACGATGGTGTCGCTAATGTGGGATGTTCAATTTATTTAAATTTAATACAGGGGAGAAATTCCCATAGATTTTCAAATTTTCCATTTCAATGGTCAAAATAATTAATGCCGTCGATTTTTACCAATCTGAAATTAAAAAAAGTTGGATATTCTTGTAATTTTGGGCTGCTGATTCAAAATGTTGAGAAAAATTTATATGGTGAAAGGTAAACAAGTAAATTACTGCTATTCTTTCAAAATTTATTATTTATTTGATTTAGCTAAGTGAGCCTCATGAAAAGGCTTCCGGGTTGCATGAACCGCGGGTTGTGCATCACAGCTTTATAGGATTCCCTGACGCTTGATCCCCCAACAGTTCATACCCCGACAGTTAATCCCGCCGGAGTTGATCCCTTGGACAATTAATCGCCTAAAGTTTCTTCGACTATTTATATTCTTACTAACCAATATCCGTGAATATTGAATTAATATTTATTATTGTACAAAAGATTGGCATTCACTTTGTGATGTTTTTAATAAATGAATTAAAAATTACTTTGTAAATCGCCATTTTATTAATATATACATATCAAAATTTCGAAAGCGAAGCTTTCCTCATCAGGAATTCTCGTATACGGAACGGTAAAAAATAATAATATCAATTATATACAAATGATAAACATAGAACGTAAATAAAGTAACAGAAGGACAAATGATAAACATAGAACGCAAATAAAGTAACAGAAGGGACAAATTATAAACACAGTAGGTAAGTCAAAATTATTATAAAACATTGAATAATAAATTTATATTTGAAATAAAAAAGAAATTTGGTTTTTATTATTTATATCAATATGAAAATAAATTCGGTAAATTAAAAAAAGATTGTTAATTATATTTAATAGACTATTAAAACTTTTTCTAATGTAACATGTCGATATGTATATATTAATAAAGTGGTGACTAGAACGCAATTTTTCCCCTTTGGAAACAAATACCCAACATAAACTTCTTTCTCCCTCAGTGCGTGAACTTATTTTGTCTATTTTACTGATTAATCTTTTTCTTTTCCTTTTTTCTTCTTATTAGTTTACGTGCCTACTGTTATTTATTGTTTGTATTATGTGCACTTATGGAAGTATACACTGCATACCTTCTTGAATAAAGAACTATTATTATTATTATTTAATTAATTTATTATAACATGTAGTTGAATTACATCAATACTGTGTCAATAATCTATACCATATCGAAAACATGAATCTTTAAAAATATATTTTCATTTAAGAATAAATAAATTATAAATAGCATGTGCGTCCCACCTATGGTTTGGAGCACCAAAATACCAGAAAAAAACGTACAGGTGTGGGATGCTGTCCTTGTTTTACCGGAATTTCAATGGAAGTTGCTCCGATGAACTAGAGTCATTGATCCCTTCGGCACCTGTGCATAAAAGCAAAACGCGCGTCATACAAGTATACACGGTTGACAACTGATACCCGATAACAGACTGTTTCTACGACTCTTTATTGAGTTCAACAGCCCGACTGTGGAACGATTTACTGGCTTCTGTGTTTCTTTCCTCCTAGAAAATCCACGTTCATTCCTTCCTCTCCTCAAAAAGAACCTCTACACAGCATCCTCAAAGAATTTCCCCCGGGGCCTCCTGTGTGGAGTTAATGTTTTAAAAAAAGTTACGCAGAGTGGTTCATGAAGACACAGGGTATGTTACCTGATCGTATCCCCGGCCTCCGTGGGCTGCGAATCCAGCAGCGGCAGATAGGGGAGCCTTGTGCACCACGCGGCCGAACACGGGACGCCGGCTGGGCCCGCTGCGGTATCTGGAACAAACAAACAAAACTATCAGATATGATTTGAAATTGCAGTAGTTTCTGGAATTAGGTGTCAGGTGGGATTTCCGTCCTTGTTTTTGCTGTTAAACACAAAAACGAGTCGTAGAAGCGACCCGTTATCGTGTGAAAAATGTCAACTGTGTGCAAATGTTGACGTGTTTGCCGACTATCCGGTGCCTAAAGGAATTTTTTTTTTACATGAATACCGCGCAAGAGTCCCAACTGCTCCCAACTGTCTGGAGTCAGTGAGACTATGGCATTCCCCATTGGGGAATGTTGTGAGGCTGAAGGTATTGGGGAGGGGAAGTAGAAGAGGAAGATGAAGGTGGGGAAAATACCTGGCTATTCAGATCTGGTCACCAAACACGGCTAAAAGCCATTTTAAGCAACGTTTCGATTCTGAGTAGGTCTTTCACCAGGGCGATACTGAGAGTATCTTCCACTCTATATTATTTTAAAATTAATTGATTGTGAAACAGCGCAAATTAATTAAATAAAATTTACTTGCGCACGCTGGGATTTGAGCCCGCGACCTTCGGATTCGTAGTCGAGAACCTTACCCCTCGATCATGGAGGCAGTCAAATGGCGCTAAATGCGTCAATGACGCTAGTTTCTCAGAGCACCTTCCATTAACATACCGGTAGAACAAGGATAGTATTCCTACCTGACTTCTGTGCTCCAAGATTGCAGTTCGTTTGTTAAGATAGGCGAATCTATCAAACGGACCGTCCGTTTCTGCACAGTCAAAGTCAAGGGTTTTTTCAGATATTTTATTTTGTACCCGGCCGTTTTTTTTATTTATATTAATAAATTTATGAAGTTGTGAATTCTTACATGTCGTTTGGGTGCCATAATTGATTTGACAGTGACAGTAACGCCTTGTGTCGACTATAAAAAAGAAACAACATTCATTTGAAGTGTCTTGTGTTTTCCATTTTAAAAATATTCTACCCAAACATACCTTCTTCTTTTTGATTATGTAATCTGTGGCTAACCAGAGTGGTATAACCTTAATACAATATGGCGGGTTAAAATGTTTTTCATACTAATTTTAAAACGTTATAGCAACTGTGTTACATATTTTATTTCATTCAAACTACTTTCTAAACTTTCCGGCATTATTGAGAACAAACTGATTTAATTTAAGAATAAAACCGGTCCAGTCATTTTGGAGAAAATCGAGGACAGAGAGACATACAAACAGTCATTTTTATATATAGAGGTACATTAATAGCTTAAATATATTCAGAATCGACGTTTGTTGTTCTATTCAAATATTACCATGATGTTTTTTTCCTAACCCTTCCTCATCCGAGCTCATCGCTTATAATGAACAAGCCTGTCCCCAAGCGTGTGATTAGAGACGAACATTTAGTAGGCAGTCCCTTGTACAATGTCCATAAAGTAGAATTTATCCATTTAGTACTCACTCCCGTAGTAAATAGTTTCTCATAGAAACGAGAAGAGGTTTCACTGTAAATTTCACAATTAATCCAGTGCTTCTAAACCGGCGCTTCGAGGAACACCAGTAATTCATGAGCCTGTTGTTTGCACACGTGTTCCACGAAATACGAGTAGATTATTGCTAAATTTCCCAGTGGCCATTTTTTCGTTTTTTTTTTGTATTTTAAATACGTATTTCTTTAGTTTAGGCATAATTTTAACTTGAGTTCTTGAAATAAATTAGGGTATTCACGATCAATCCAATTATCAATACGGATATTATAATAATATTAATACTCAATACTATTATTATTCTTAGAGATGAAGTTTCTAAAACGGTACATACGTTTTTTAATTATGTTTAGTTATGGTTTACCATGAATAGAATATACAATTATATACGGTGAAGCTCATCTTTGTTTTGACATATGATAATGTCAAATGTCAAAACATGTATGAGCTTTACCGTACATAATTGTATATTCTATTCATAGTAAACCATCACTAAACATGAGTAATAAAATTATTTACCTTTTTAGAAACTTTAACTCAAGGAATAATAATAGTATTGACCATTAACATTATCACAATATCCGTATTGATAATTGGTACGACCATGATACTCTAATTTCTTTAATTAATAATAGTTGCTTATATTGAACAACAATTATAGAGCTTAGTCACCCAAATTAAGTTAAAATTTTGCCAAAACTATAAAAATACATATTTAAAATATAAAACAAAATCGAAAAATTAAATTTTTCATACGAATCCAAAAACAGAATGCTCACATGACGTCAGATGTTCCAAATGCATTGGTACCAACACATAACACAGTGTTTTGAAGAGCTGATTTTTTATTCACAATTTAAATCTCGATTAATAAATTCTACGTATAATTAGGTTGTACGAGTATATTCAGAATCGGAGTTTGCTGATCAATATGAATATATATTTTTAAAGTCATTATATTTTTCACTGGAGTTTCTTGTTCCTTTGTACAAGAGCAGTTTTAAATTTAGGAATATTCAAAATGTTATTTTGGTTCGCTTTTGTGTGGTTTTTTGTTCTTTTGAAATGTTTGATTAGAACATTCTTAGAATAGATATTTTGGATGCAGTTAGAGATTTGAAAATTTCTTTTGTTGGTGTTCTTATAGGGACTTTTAAAATGGTATTTATAATAACTCGGATAATAAAACTCAAATACGGAGAAATTGTGAATCGATTTCTACACTGAGACTCAAGAAGTGTGATCAATATCGATTTGAAAAGGATGTTACCAGTTTAAGACCTTTCGAATCCTAGTATCTAAAATTGATAACCTGTTTAGGAAGTATTCAAATATAGAACGTGTATACACAATAAATGTATCAATTTCAACCGCTGAAAGGAATAATTGACTGCACATCGAGCACATCACATTTCCATCGGTTTATCGTTCAGTGTTAGCGGTGATTGGCGAGATAATTGCTCAGATTCGAGAGTTAGATTGAATCGTACCAGAGACACTGCCATCAGTTGATCTCCTCAGTGGTCACAATCATCGATGCTTTTTCGTGTATATTTTCATTGATACCATTAATGATCTCTAAGTTCTTTCATTGTTTCTTATGACTAAGTGTTCCTCAAAAGGTTGAGAAGGAGTGTGTTAAACTATAAAGTACAAAGTACAAAGCGGTGCGGGAAGCGAAGGTGTTTGTCTTGGAAAGTGGTTCCCATCGTATTTACTCAACACCTCAGAGCCGAGGATAAAGGAAAACTTTCGCAACCAACGTTCCGAAACGCTTTGTAGCGGGAGAAGTTTCATCTGAGACCTTTCTTTAATGCCATTACAATGCCGAATGAATTACAAGATGGCGGACATCCCGTTGCAATAAGGAATTCCAATCTGGTTTTATTTTTTAATAGATTTTCGTGATCAAAATTAAATTCCTAGCATTAATGTTTATTTTATTAAATTCAACTTCAAATTTAAAAAATCTTTATCGTGCAAATAAACGCAGAAAGTACAAAGGGTATAGCTTATATACACATCCTATTTCTTATAGTAACCCACAATATATATATATAAATAAAAATGTAAGTACATACAAAATGTAAGTTTTATCTAAGTGTGTTCAATTTATGTGTTCAAAGTATTCGTTTAAGGTGTGGGGACATTTGTCCATTCTTCATTTCATTGCCGGCAACCCGCGCGTTTATTGTCATAAAATTTAAACATTTACATGTACTTTACCCGTCTCACTAGACGATGTCTGTTCTGAGACGGGTAACAATAAAAATAAATATATAGATATATGATAGAAAGAAAATGCTTAAAAATTCATAAGGAAAAGTGTAAAACATATAAAGAAAATTTTAAATTCAAAGTTTAAACAGTTAAATGCAAACCTCGAAAATAAAAATTTAAAAAAATAAAGAGGATTATTCAAAAGTGCATTATAAAAATGTTTTAATTAAAAACAACATATATATCAGTAATAACAATAACAATATCAGACTAAGGAGAGTTTGCAAGTAATTTTTTGATGCAATTCCTTTGACTGTTCATTAGCCATGTGTTGAAATCTTTATATAACCATTTTAGGTTGTTTTGCGTTATATGGTGAGAGGTTTCTATTAGGAAGATGTTGAATATGAGAGGTGCGAGGGAGGATTCGTGTTTTTTAGCAAAAGTGGATTTAATATTGGGTACTTGAAAATGATTGTGAGATTTGGCTCTTGTGTTTTGTGAGTGAGATATATAGGAAGGTGGTGATTTTATGCTGTTATTATAGATAATTTTTTTATTAAACAACTTTCTTATATCAAGAATGCTATTTGTAATTAATAGGTTTTCTGTAGGATGTCGATATGGTTTTTTAAACATGATTCTAATTATTGTTTTGTGAGATGTGTTTAGCGCCTTAATATACGTGTCTGCGGCTCCACCCCAGGCTGATATTCCATAAATTAAAATGCTTTGACAAAGGGCAAATTAAACATTTTTTAATCGTTTTAGTGACATGATGTTTCTTATTATTTTAAAGATATAAGATAGTTTCCGGATTCTTTTTGCAAGTAGGTTAATATGGAGTTCCCATTTTAGTTTAGTCCATTAATATAAATGAGAAATAGAATGGGACCCAAAATGCTACCTTGCGGGACTCCATACTTTATTTTTGCCGTGACACTGGAAGATTTGTTTAATTCCACTATTTGTTCCCTATTTTTAAAGTAGCTAATAAACCATTTGAGCGCTGGTCCGTTGATACCAATATTTTAAAGTTTTTATGGTATGAGAGATAGTGTCAAAGGCCTTAGCTAAATCTAGAAATACTCCAATTACTTTAAATTCATCATCTAAATTTTTAAAAACGAATTTAGTTAATTCCGATATAGCTTGTTCTGTTCCCATTTTTGCTCGAAAACCGAATTGGCGGCTTGAAAGTAGTTTATGTTTTTCGAGGTAGGATGGTAGTCTTTTTTTCATTGTCATTTCCAGGAATTTTGATAGTGAGTTTAATAGTGAGATAGGTTAATAGCGGATGCTGAGTGTGGTAGAAACGTGATCAGTAACCGTTGAATGAATAGTGGATGGCATGGTAATATTTTTAGTTTTAACAAAAGTATTATCAATACAGGATTTTGATTCTAAAGTGGTTCTTGTCGAAGAATTTATAGCCGACCTAAAGCCATAGTGAGTTAAAAGACTTAGATATTCGTTAATTTTGGGATTACATTTGAGAATGTTTATGTGCATATCACCTGCTAGAATGACTTGTTGAGTATTTTTATTATTTTCCAGAAGTTTTTGTATAGTATTAAGAAAAGGATTTAGATCTTTATAGCACGGTGGTCTATAAATAGCAAAAACAGATAAATTGTAGCCTAGTGATATTTTAATGCAATTTGCTTCTGTTAAGTTAATTTCGGAGATAGAAGCGATCAGAGACTCTTTAACAAATATCACAATGCCGTCATTTTGGTTGAGTTTAGTAGTAGTGTGGAAAGTTTTATAGCCAAATAAGTTGATATCGGTGTAAGAATCATCTGTCCAACATTCCCTTAAAAGGAAGATATCAAAATTAGTATTTAGGTCATGTAAAAGGAGTGTGAAGTTGTCAAAATTTTTCCGAATTCTTCTAATATTTTGTGTTATTATATTGATTATTTGAGTAATTACCAGTAATGGAGAGTTTAAAATCTGTCGTATTGGAAATAATAATAATAATAGTTGGATGATTTGTATAGCGCCGTTTTTGTGAAAAATCACCTCAAGGGCGCTGTACAAATATTTTTAACTAATTATGTAAATATGTGTTCTACGTTAGAGGATGTTATAAAATTGATATTACGTGTTGAAGTCATTTGTTAATAGTGAGTTCATAAGTTTATCATGTAAAATATCAGTAGAAGTGATCTATCTATGATGGTATCGCCATTTTTTTAGGTCTATGTCGTGTTTAATTTGGATTATTTTTTCCCCAGGTCCTTTTCGGACAAGCAATTTAGATGATTTGAACCGTACAAACTCGAAATGGGTTTCTTTAACCGTTTGCTTAGTTTTCCAAAGCAGTTCCTTAAAATATGGTGAAAGTACTTCGCTGAGGTATATAGGTGATTTAGGATTTAATATTTTGGCCGCCTTTTGTGTAGGATAAAATCGATCCCCACGTTTTCAGGCTATGGAAAGCAACTTGTAGTTTATCCGGGGCGATCGGTCTGCGATCCTGGGTCCTGGTCACCAGTCTTAGGTCCTGCTGCATCAGGGGCAACCCAAGAGAGTTGGCTACCCAAAGTACAGCTTCCACTGGTTGTTCTCCCGGCCGCAACTCCACACTCACCAACTACACGCAGTCGAAGAGCTTCTCTTGCTCTAATACTGCAAGTCTATATTCCAGGAATGAGATTCTTGTCTTTTTTATATCGTTCTCCTCACGTAAAAATTGAGTCTCTTTTTGGAGATCCTGGATTTGGTTAAATCTTGACAGCAGGTCATCATACTGATACTGATTACAAATAAATTCGCTAGATCTCTTTAAGTCGCTGATATCGTCCTCGAGTAGTTTTTTCATTTTAGATATTTTTTGATCAAAGTGCTTAGTTAGTCTTTCGTATAAAACATCGGATTCTGTACCAATTTGCGAGGACAGTGAGCTTTGTCTACTTTTACATTTAGGGCATTTCCAAGTTGATTTGTTTTGGCCGCCATTTTTTGAAATTAGTATCAGAGATATTGAGGCAATTGTTATGGAAAACAATTTTGCAAATGGCACACGAAAGTGCGATGTCATTTTTATAGATGATATTAAGACAGCCTTCACAGTTCATTGTCAGTTAATATTTTACTCCTGCGCCTCAATTGATGTGTTCCGCAAAAGTACTTTGGTTCACGCATATGATTAGACGTATGTATGCGTACACTTTTAACTAGATTAATTTGGTTGTTGATCCAGAGATGGCGTTTTATTTTTGAAAAGGTGAAAAAAAGTACAGAAGTAATGTTTTCAGTGATGATTTAAATAGAAGTAGATCGTGTGTTTGTTGGATGTTGCGTGGAAAGTTGTTAAATACTTTAATTCTAGTCATTTTTAATGGAAGCAATCTTCCCAATAAGCCCTCAATTGATTTGCTTGGTGTAACCTTAAGTGGCCACTTCAGGTATGGGGGCTCTATCGAAGCCAAACTAAATATAGTCTTTCGGAAGCTGGGCGTATTTTTACAGAGCCCGCAGATACTTTAATAGTACACAACTGCTGACCCTGTACAAATCGCAAGTGCGCACCATTGTAGAATTATTTGGCAGCCACCTCTGGGTTGGGAGCCCCAAAATATCTGAAAAAAAAACCTTGACGGGCGTTCGGTTTTGATTGGAAAAAAAATTGTCACATGAACGGGTCGCTTTTATAACTCGTTCTTGTATTTTACAGCTCGGCTGTGGAATAATTTGCCTCCTACAACATGAGTCTCTTCAATACCCCAGGTTCACTCTTCCATATCCTTTAAAAGACTCTCCACACAGCATCCCCAAAGACGATATAGGCCTTGGGGGAAATTATTTCCCTCAGGGCCTCCTGTGTGGAGGTACTGTGGCTTGTGGTATTGGTAGGTTTTCTGTACATCTTGTCGTGTGTCGAGTGTTTTAGTGGAAACCTGTCTGGAGATGAGCGCACTAATAGGCATACCTCCATTACGTGTACGAGTACATCAGTGATCGTCAGAAGGTTCAGTATTAAAGTGGGGTCGAGATGAATCTGTGAACCGGAATTTGTGATATATTATGAATTTGTTATTTATTCATTTAATATCAACGGTACAAATAAATAATTGCACGTCACAGTTAATTACAAGCATAGGAATTTAGCCTAAATAATTTTAAAAAGGTAAGTATTAATTGTGGCATTACGTCGTATAATGACATCAGAGAGTATGTAAAGAATAAAAGTTCAGGAAGGATATATAAAACATACAGTAAACTTAACTTATATTAATATTGATTGAAAATATGATAGTATAGCCTTCATGAACTTACCTTACTTCATGTAATCTAGGTACAAGCGAGTGTTTGTAATGCTCAGTCCTGGTGTTGTTACATTTAAAAATGATTTTAGAACTAGTTGCTCCCGTAGTTATATGAAATAGAATGAGGATAATTAAACCAGGGCTGTCTATACTACCATTTACAATTTTGAACATAAATATCAAGTCGGAAATATTTCTTCGGTTTGAGAGATTTTAGTAAATTTAGTTCTTTCATCAAGTAACTATGATTAATGCTTTCAATGGATAAACCGATAATATGTTCAAGTTTTTGATTGAATCTGAATGTATTTTAAAATGGGGGACCAGATCGAGGAGTTATATTCAACTTGACTTCGAACTAAAGATGTATACAAAGTTTTCAAGGTTGAGATAATCCCAATTTCCACGATTTAGTCAGATATACGAGTAAATGAATTAAAAATTACTTTTGTATTCACCACTTCATTAATATACACATATCAACATGTTTCGAAAGCGATGCTTTCTTTATCATTGTATTGTATTTCATTGTATTTCCTGATGAAGAAAGCATCGCTTTCGAAACATGTCGATATGTGTAAAATGGTGAAAACAAAAGTAATTTTTAATTCACTTTTTAATCATTATGGCGTCATTACGCCACAAAGTGAATACCAATCTTTTGAGGAAATTATAGATTTACGAGGAATTTGTTTAATTTAACAGACCTTCACATAATGACTGTCCAAAGTTTTACCAAATCTACGATTAAATCGAAGATCTAAATAATAAATCGTCAGAATTTTAAACTGCAACTATACTTTCCTAACAATATATCTATTCTAATAAATATTTTATTTCACAACTGTTAAATACATGAATATCAACAAGTTTCGGAAGTGAAGCTTCCCCCATCAGGATACACAGCTTGATGCGGGACGCTTTGCTTGCGAATAGTGGCCCACATTAAGTATTTCTTATTAATGACGCCGCCGAGCAATTTTTCTTTCATTGAATTTTCTTTTTCTAAATAATATTCCTCGAAAAGGAACCTCATTTTTAAAAACAAGGTATTTATAAAAGCTTATTCGGTCGACTAAGGTGTTCAATTATAACGTATTTTACGAATATTAATCTGAAATGCTGACCAAATAATTAGTTTTCTCGTATGTGTACGAAAGCAGTACGATGTAGGTTGTATATTACCGAGTAATTTAGTAATATATACTAACTCCGTAATGTAACTGGTCCAATGTACAGTTTAGCAAACGCCCCCATACTTGAATCGCACTAGGTATTACAGTGTTAAGTGTTTGTACAGTGCTTACGCCAAGATTACATTGTTGAAACGCTGATTTATGAGGGCGATGTTTAACTTCAAACGCTTTCGCTAGATGGTGTTATCTTGCAGATGACGCACTTAGCGATCTCGTAGCCAGCGTGATCAACTGTGAAACGAAATACAAGGGAAAGAAAAGTGTTCCACACAACTTCTCCAGGAACCTACCACTTCTCGGAAACATTATTATCAGTTTACTTAGAATTTTCCGTCCTTTCACTTTACCGTCGAGAGGAAACGGATTGAAAATGAATTAGATACCTAATCATTTATTTAATTTTGCGCCCATCTGGGCCTTCACACGAATTTTAGAACATAATATAAAGAGCTATCGAAAATCACAAATACATAGAGATTCTAAACCATAAAGTAATGAACAATCTTTTTCAACCGTTTAACAATAATATAAAATAGAAAACCGAAACAATATTATAACACAAATCATTAACGCTACATTATACAATATTACTCATGATACATATATTGTAAGATTCATCAAATTGGTAGTATAGATGACATTTTACTGTACAAATGGAGTCAGCAAATACATCAACCACACCTCCAAATCATGCATCTTATCGGTTAGTGAATGGGACTGATAGTTGTGTAAGTGTTGCAGAAAAATGCTACAGTTTGTCTCGTGTTCCTTGTCGGTACATTTAATTTAATAGTGGCGAGGATGATAGGGCAGTCAATTAGGTTGTTAATGATTCTAACACAAAAGCATTCTGTATAATACAATTAGTTGTTAATGATTCTATATAACTGACATAACGTCATCGTCATCTTCTACTCTTCCTCGTCATACTCGGGTCGGGAACCCATCGCTTCGCCACGGCGCCTCCTGATGTCCCTGTCCTGCTACCTCAGCGACCTCAGCGACCTCAGCGACCCCAGTGCATTGCAGGCCGAGCCTCTCCAATATAGTTCCTTTCCCTAATTTGACTGGACGTCTTTCCTCTAAAAACACCACCGAAATTATAAAGCCATTCTAAAGAACTGCGCAGTCTTGAATCAATAGTAATATCTGTTTTGTTTGTTCCTTTGACAGATAATTCGCCTATAGTACCATCGACATACACGCTAAAGGCGTGCCTAACGGGATTTTTTCCTGTATGGAAACGGGATGTTTTTACGACTACTTGGCTATGGAATGTTTTCCCTCTCCTACAACATGGGTCTCTTCGAGACTATCTCTTTCCTTCCCAAGAATGAGCACCCAAATAAGGTTATAAATGTTACATTGTTGGTTTCTAAGGCAAGCAATACAAAAAATTATTTTCTGTAAATTCTATTCGGATAGTTAAGAGAAAATCTAAGGTTTCTATTGTTCGAAAATTCCAAAAGAAATTCTTACGATTACTTTACGCGAGAGAGTTCGGTTTTTACCCATAGCTGTTTTTCCAACAGCATTTCTCTCGGGAATGTTAGGCTAGCGCTCTTGAGGTGATTTTTCACAAAAATGGCGCGCTATACAAATCATCCAATTATTATTATTATTATCTGCAGCCTCAGTTCTAGGAGGGATATATCATCACTGCTTATGGCTCATATACTATTGAACGGTGTATTATCAATACATGACACCCTGGATGAAATGGGATATAATGTCTCGGATAATTTCACGCGAGGCCGCCAACACAGGCTTTTGTTTCTTCCCGAAGTGCAGAACTAACTTACCGATGGTGATGCCTCTGGGAAGACTTACTAGGTTAATTAACTGCCTCGCGGGGAATGTGGATATTTTCCAAATGACTTACAATAATTTTAAGCACGAACTGTGTTATAATATTGCGTACCTACTTATAACCTTTTTAAAATTATTTTTGTTCTACCTATATATTATGTTAACTATATTCTTTTTAATTTTTGGTCACTTTTGAATTTTATTGGCGTTTACAAGTGGTTTTGCAAGAAAAAAAAATAATTACGTAAATCCTCAAATTGTGTTGTTTTAATTTTTTTAAAATACATATCAACATGTTTGAATACCAGTGAAGGCATTTTTCGAACGATTTACCTAAAATTCCACAACATATTTCATTATAGCCCAAGAACTATTGTCATTGGAAACCTTATACATTTTCCTACCTATCCGTGTTGAATTTATAGATAAATTATTTCTTTCATTTGCAGATTACAAAATGCGTATTTTTTATTGCTCCTTCTTTAACAAGATCCTATATACAGCATCCTGAAGACAAGATAGATACGGAGAAAATTCTCAGAGCTATTCTGGAAGATAAAAATAACGATAAAAAGCCATTCTGAATTTTTTAAAGTACTCGAGTGATTGAAACGAAAGAAACAAATATAAAAAAAAGATTTTTTGAAAGAAATGTTACAGATTTAAAATATCTCTCCCTCAGTAATGTTTTACTGAATCCGGGAAAAGAGGATTTCCTATTTGAGTAAATTTTCATATTTTCCCACCGCATTCTGAATATTAAACTAACATCAAGTAATAATAATATCTGCCGGAGTTCTGGGCGAGGGCGTATTTCTCCATATTTCCCGCTGCGGCCGGGAACTTTATCCTTTGAGAAAAATAACTAATTAAAATTATTAAAAAATCGGAATCTAATCGAAAACGAAGAAGACCCGCAAAAAGGATTCCGGAAACCACGGACCAAAGAATGGGCAGACTCAAACTGAGGCGAACCCATTTATTAATCTTAGCTCAGACTCCTTTGAGAGCAGTGGTCTATTGCTGCAAAGAGCAACTTCTCATTCTTTTCCCACTGGCGCCCTCTCCTATCGGGGGTTGACTGTCATCAGGGCAGTTCTCTAGTCAACTTTTAAACAATATTCACCATGTAATTTATGCATATGCCATTTTTGTGGTTTTAATTGTTTCTAATTTGAAACTGTCAATTCATTGTGCAATTCCATATTAAATTTATTTATTGTTAGCGAATATTCTCACTCACTCCCCAGACATCGATGCTATTTATACCATATATTTAGTTTTAATTGTGCCAGTCTGACGATTCCCGTGATAGGGTGAAACCGGTCCGGTCGAGAATAAATAAGTGGAAAAAAGTTACAAAGGTATTTTATGAAATTTCATTTAAAATGCCATTTTGTTTTTGCTTATTAAGTTTTCATAGAGTAGAATAAATGTTCCAAGATCTCCCCTTAGGAAAATGAGCCCGATTTGAAGTAGTGCTCCTTGGAAAACAGATTCCGAGAGGGCGTTTCATCCCAGGGGATTGAGGAACAGGGTTTCCACACTACGCAAAGATATAAATGATAAAGGTATTAATTGTTACACAATCGGAGTGAAATAACATCATAGTATAGTATTAGTTTCATTTTATCATTTCACCACAACGAACAAAATATTTTAATAATAAAAATTAAAAGAAATCACCACTTTATTAATATATTTTTCGAAAGCGATGCTTTCCTCATCAGGAACATACAGAATATTTTGGTATAACTCCACAAAGGAATAATATCAGAATATATATCCCTATTGGAAAGGAGTGAATTTATTTGTTTTAATCATAATTTCACAGGGTACAAAGCCCATCACTTATAATTACCAGGAGTACCAGGAAACATTTCTCCCTGTGTGAACTGTGGTTAGAGGTGCATACATGTGGAGATAATCTTCTTTACGCAGTGAGCGGGCTGCCTATTGCTACTGTAGGGATTTTATTTATTTTTATTTCAAAGAATTGTGTTTTATGTGATAGTGGTACTTGCTGTGGCATTTAACCCGGTCACCGAGGTAATGGATCTATAGATAAACTGAAAAAACGTCACGCATATCCGAGTTCGCCGCCACTGCCCATACACACGAGTATCACATTTTGAATTGAATACTTGACGTTTACCTG